>VXBC01001712.1:439422-466492 GCA_013399945.1 Ploceus nigricollis | reverse complement strand
GCCGCAGCGGCGCGGCATCCCCCGGGTTCCCATCTCTGCTCTCGGACCCCAGTCCGGAGGGGTCCCGATAGCATTCAGACTTGGAGCAGTGCCTGATAGCCCACGTCCTGGGGATGTCCCTGGTAGTCCCCAAGAGCACAGAGGTCCCTGATACCCTCGAAAGGGAGGTTAATAGACTCGGGGGTCGTCCTCGCAGCGCCCGGAGGTCTGGTAGCCCCCAGCCCGGCCAGGCAGAGGTGGACGAGTGGGACGGAGGGAGCTCCCTCGCCCGTGTCGTTGTGACCCAAAGCCAGGCCTGCCCAGGTGGGAGCTGCTCACAACCTCTCCCGGGCACCAGCTGCCGCCCAGGATGCTGGGGTCCGGGTCCACCCTGGGGTTCTGCTGGGAGCAGCACCCATGGGGTGACTAGGTCAGGAGGCCTGAGCGGCTGTGCCTCGAGTGGGGAGCTGTGGGGGAAAATCAGCCTTTGCAACGGGGAAAAAACAGCCTTTGCAATGGCATATAATCAGAGCTTATGCTTCTCACAGCCCTGAAGGAACATGATACTCTTCAGCCCTAAATTATTTTATAAGTTTCATAGCAATAGCTTCACCCTCCCCTGAAATGCAGCAGCTGTTTGCCACTGCCCAATGTTTAGGGGCACAAGGCGAAGGAGGGTCTTGCAAGCATGTTGTCAAAGGGACTGTGGGGAGGGAGGATGCAGCAATCCATGGTGGGATTTGGCTGGGGCAGTGGCAGTAACATCCTGTAGCCCCTCTGAAAATGCTGCATCCTTTGTTGGTGGTGGTTTGTTTGCTGGAGAGATGCTTCAAGCAACATCATTGCTTTCATGGGCTATTTTGTCTGGTCCAGGCAGGTGAAGCTCTTAGCAGGGACCCCAAAACCTGTTCCTGCAATGCACGTGCACGTGTGAGTGGGAGGACTTATGTCCCCATCTTAGAAGTCTCTCACACTACTATGGACCAAACATAACCTTTCAGAGCTGAAGAGTCAAGCTGAAAGTGGAACGGCCCCTGTTCATCACACCCACGCAGCTGGATAGAGTCTGCTCCATACCTTCACCATTCTCTTAACAGAACTGTTTAACCCCTCCCATCTCATTACAGTAATATATTTATGATATCACCCTTGAATTTCCTGCCCTTAACAACCCCAGAAGGCTGGGAGGGAGTGAAGCATTTTTGGAAAGAATTTAATGCTACTTCAAGAGGGCAGGAGGCGGTCGGAAAATAGATAGGTGCAGGAGCCTTGGGCTGACGGGGCTCTCTGCAGGACAGCTGAGGAAAAGGACCGGACTGCACCTAGTGAGAAGTGTGTGTTCACATTTCCTGCCTGGGGCTGCAGCCCAGCTCTAGTGCCTGTTGCTACACTCTCTTGCTTGGACAATGAAAGAGGGCTGCTGTTTTCTGCCTGCTCTTCTGCTAGATCCACTGGACTCATGCTCTCCTGCAGGGTTTCAAAAGCAGCCTGGGCACTGTGAAGAACACTCAGCCCATCTATTCATTCAAATGCACACAGGAGGACCTTATTTAACACAAAGCTGAAGAGTCACAGATCTAGGGAGGGAAGACGAAGGTCCCCACAGCTGGATGGGTATTTCTCCTGACAGCAGCTACCAGGGGCAGGTGCTCCAAGAAGTGTTACAACAGCCTGAGCTATTACACACTCGGGATTGAGTGTGCACACTAGGTTCTCCTGTACACACATTTTTAAAAGCTTTTTAATTCTTAGTGCCTCAACGCTGACTTAGAGGAAGGAGTCTGGATGGAACAGAGGGGAGTGTGGTGACAAGGCTGTATAAAACTGGATGTTTCAACTCACACTCCCAGGCAGTAGAGAGGAGCTATGGTGTCAGCCAAGGAATTTTGCTGAGCTTGCTCTTTTTCTTTCTGTAGGTGTTCATCTCGGTGGGGCCACACTGACCATGCTCAGGAGCTTCTGTCTCCAGCTCATGTCCTTGATTTGGATCCTCTTGGCCCATCACCAGCTTGTGCAAGGTGAGTCTCTGTACACATGGATCCTTCTTTTTCATATCCATCTTTCCAAACCTGTCCTTGTCATTGCTGAAGTCTCCTCAGTTTCCCATGCAAAATTGAGATGGTCTGACTTGGAAAAGCAGAAAATGCTGCCCAGTCGTTAATCACCTGGGATATGACACTGGAGGCACCTTAGAAACTCTTGCCCACAGGGGTGGCAGTGCCTGAGCAGACTGACAGAGACATCCCTGCTGCTCTGTCTCTCTCAGTTAGGGTGAATGGGTTCCCAAACCAATGAGCTTGCTCAGAGGAAAGAAGGTCCCTAAAGTGAACAGCTAACCCTGGATCCAGTGGGACAAAATACTTTCCCAAAGATTAATTTGCTCTATCCCTGCTCTGGATAAGCAATGAATTCCCAAAGCCATGTGACAGGAGAGATGGTTACAAATAGGAAACATGGCAATACCCAGGCTTGGGGCTGAGCAGTCCCAGGATGCTGCTCCAGTGACTTGTTTTAGGTGCCTCCTACCCTGTGCAGTGGGACCTGCTGCCTCACTGCAGCAAAATTGCATGCACAGGGGATTTCTTCCCCTGCTCATTTTCCCAGGCAGCACAAAATGTTGCTTGGGAAAGCCTGAAGCACATCTCTAGGCATGGGGGCTTTAATGTGTTTCGGTCCAGGATGGAGGGGCTCAGGTAAGGACATTCACCTCCTGAGCCTGGCCTGCACAAGGCTTGCACAAGACTTATGGAGAAACCCCCCTGCTTCTTGACATCTGCTCTACTTCTACTGCTCATGGAGCCAGAGTGAACCAGCTCCCCCGTGGAGCTAAGATGCAAGTGAGTGATGGGGAAGAGGGGAAGGTAGAGATGAAAGGGAACACCTGGCACAAAGGAGAGGATGAGAAGTGGCACAGCGAGGCCATGGCTCAGTTACAGCTTCTATGGCTTTTAAATAAATAAACAGAACTGGATACCTGGTCCCATCTGATGCCCCACTGCTTCCCTGTGCTGGGAGTGCAGGCAACTGGGTCCTGGAAGAGGGCAGGAGCCCCTGTCAGACTGCTCTGTGCCAATAGCTGTCCTTGGAGATTGTGACATCTTGGGAGGTAAAGAAGAACCATTCTTTCCATTTCCATCCTTGATTCCTTTGTGCCCCTTGCAGTACTTGGCCCTGAGCTTTCCCACCGTACTTGCTGCAAGACTGTGGAACCGAGGTCCCAGGTGGGTCAGTCCCTACTACACAGGTTGTCTTAATGCACAGGCAACCCCAGCTCTTGCCCAGAAGGGCCCAAAATCTAAGGGAGGCAGCAGAGAAAAGGTGGGGAAGATGACCAGAGACTGGGTAGTTTTGAAGCAGAGCCCCATTTCTCAATAAAGACATAAATAAAGTGGACTGTGAAATCTTCATTTCTTGTGTGGCATCCAGTGAGTGAAAGGAAGGTCCCCCACCTTACAGTTCTGGGGACATGTAGGCTGAGCACTTAAGGAGACACCCAGGGCCATAGGCAGATCTGGAATCATCTATAGTCTCTGCTTAATCCAAGTCCACGTCTCTTGTCTTGTAGGAGATGACTGCAGTGAGCGCTGCAATCTCGCCCATGGCGGCTGTGACCAGGATGGGAAGTGCAGGTATGGCTTGTCTTTGGCTCTCTGCTGGTCCTGACTGTAACTGCTCTCCCTCCCTTGACATTGTGTCCCTGGTGTCTATACCCCTGCCCAGAGCTGAAGCACCTCCTCCTCCACTCACCCACACCTGGAACTGATCACTCTGCTCTCTTCTTACCTGACACCCTCTGGAGTGAGAGATTTTGATCTCTCAAAATCTTGCTGGTCCCCTCTAGCCTTTGCTCCAGTGCTTCCAGGGTGCCCACCTTCACACACTGACCACTGTTATTCTGCTGAGCCCTTTTTGTCTAGAGGGAGGCCTAGGACAGCCTGGCCGTGCCTGGGTGATGGGAAGCAGCCTTTAGACTCAGATATGATGGGGGAAAGTCATCAGGCAGCGGGGCAGGCACGAGGGTTGGCCAGCTTGCTTGGCCTCCTCGCTGATTGGAGGTGCTCTCCCTGAGGCATGGAAAAGAAGGGCTTCCAGCCATGCATATAACTGGGGGCTTCAGGTGTCCCCTCTCAGAAGCCTGAGCTGTGGTGGGGATCTCTGGATGTTTTCAAAAAGGGTTTACCAGCAAGCTGTGAGCTACAGCAGCAGAAGTGGTACTTGGCATCCCAGCTTCAGCTGGTGCCCAGATCCCACAGGGTCAAAGCTCAGAGCCTGACCCTGCACTTCAGCCATATAACTACTCTGGACTGCCACAGACCCACTGCCTGTTGTCCCACTGTAGGGCCATCTGGAGCCCCCACTGTAAAAGGGAGCACCAGGAGGCAAAGGCTGGCTTTGGGCTGGCTGGGACACCTGTGGCTGCAAGGGGACAGACTGCCCAATGCAACCCTGTTCTCCTCGCCAGGGCATGGTCAGTCTCCTTTCACAGAACAGCCCCTGGTGTCACACCACACCTGGGCCACTTGTTCTTGCTGACTGCTGCATCAGGGAGTGTCCAGCTCTGGTTTGGCTGGGCCCCCATTTGCAGCTGCATAGAGCTCCTCCCTGAGCCCTTTCAGCAGCTGTGGCTGGGTGGGGGAGCAGGGTGCTGCAAAGCCCCAGTGAGAAAGGCCACATGTCGCCATGTGGCAGGTGTCCCAGCTGCAGATCTTTCCACACGTGAGTTGCTGTTGCTGATTTCAGGCCTCCAGAGCATTTGCTGAATCTTGTGGCTTGGCAGTACCTCAAAATCACCTCAAACTCAGGGAGACTTGGCAGCTTACATGGCCCCCTTCCTGGCAATTTTTAGGTTAGCCAGCTCCCTTTTGGAGAAGTGGAAGAGTTGGTAGCACCTGCTCATTGCAGGTACTGGTGGGTAGGGGTGTAAACATCCCTCTGCTCAGGGCTGTCCAGGTGTGAATGTATTTCCTCAGACTATACCAGGCACATGGTATCACCTCCAGTCCCATTGAAAAGCCTCTAATTAATATATATATATGTGTGTGTGTGTGTGTGTGTGTGTGTATATATAAATACATATTTGACCATTTTCCTCACTCCTCATCTCTTTGGAACAACATACAGCAACAACAGCCAGCCCATGTTTGAAAGTGCAGCTGTGGGCCAGCCCAAAAAAACTGCAGTCAACCACATATTGTGCTTAAATGAGCCCTAGCCATGAAAATGAACCCCCCTTCCTTACTCTAGAAACTGTGTTGTTTTTGTTGGGTTTCATTTTGTGCTGGTTTGAGTATATCTTTTGTTGTGGCTTGGTGCCACCTCCTCTGAGCTCTCATCTTGTTATCACTTGCTTTCTGCCTTGGAGCTGGCAAGTCTGAGGGATGCCTGCCACTGGAGCAATGCAGCTTGGGTTTACTTAGGCATTGCCACTGCCCTGCTCTTCTGGGGCCACAAGGCTCGTTGTGTGCTGCAGGTTCTCCCATTGCTCTGCCCTTGTGAGCTGGCTGATAAGTCTATTCTGTGCACCAGCCATAGCAAGCAAGGTTTCACAGCTGGCTTACAGTGCACTCCAGACAAAAAATGACACACATTATAATGCAGAGAGGAGCAGTGAAACACACGGACCTCAGCAGCCTCTTGGCCCTTTCCCTCAGGAAGCTCAGGGTTAGGGATGGGCTTCTCTCTGCCTGTCAGAGTGGCTGCCTGCTGTGGGAGGCATAGGAATTGCTGAGCTAATGCAGTGGTGTATACAGAGTGGCTGGTTGGAGGAGATCAGAGGGATGTGGGCAGTGAAAGTGAAGCTGCTGAGCTCTTCTGCTGGCCACCCGCCCTCCCTGGCTGCAAGGGGTGTCTGCTCCTGCTCTGTCTGCTTGCTTCCTTGGACAGATGAGATGCCAGTGTTTACCTCTGGAGGAGGGAGCTAGGAGGTCCACGGGGCCTTTGGGAGGGTTTCTGAGCACAACTGTATCTGTAGGGGCCCTGCACAGCATGCAGCCAGCTTTTCTGCAGCCCCTGCTTGGATTTGATTTGATGATTTGATTTGATTTGATTTGATTATGCTGCTATGCCCTGTCCTCCTGCAGGTGCGATCCAGGCTGGGAGGGGGAGTACTGCGAGGAGTGCGTGCGTATGCCGGGCTGTCTTCATGGGACGTGCCACCAGCCTTGGCAGTGCATCTGTCACAGCGGCTGGGCTGGCAAGTTCTGTGACAAAGGTGAGTCATGGGCTCGGCCTCCCCACCTGTGGTGCTGAGGGCAGAAGCCCAGCACACCCTCATGGATATGTCACCCAGCATAGCCAGGAGCCACCTGGGTGATGCTGTTTTGGCTGTCTGGGAGATGGGATGTTGCCTGGCAGCCACAGCTGGGACCATTCTGTTCCTGCAAGAGAGGTCAGACTGCTGACACTTGTTCCCTGGCTGTATGGCAAGAGCTGGTGTGATGCTGACCAGCCTCAGGAAATGGAGCAGATTAACTCATTGCATTTCCCATGCTGCGTCAGGACTCCAAGCAGCATCCCCTGCTTTCCCCAAGGCTTCCTGCCTTTAGCAGGTGGCTGGGGGACTCCCCTTCTCCAGCCCTAGGGACTTGTCTGTACCAGGGGTCTCCAGTGGTCAGACAGTTGGCAGGCACTGCATCTTCACAACCGCACAGGCACTGCACTTCTGTTGCTGCAGGTGCCTATCGGAGGGGAGAAGAGAGAAGCTCCTGCCATTTCTCCATACCCAGGGGGTTTGGTGGGTTCTGTTTGCACTGAGTTTGCCACATCAACCCTCTTTTCTCCCTAATTCACACTATTTTTTTCCCCTCAGACATACACATCTGTGAACACGAGTCCCCCTGCCAGAACGGGGCACAGTGCATCTACGATCGAGATGGGGAGTACTCCTGCTTGTGTCCAGAAGGTTTCCATGGGAAGGACTGTGAGATGAAGACAGGGCCATGCGAGAAGGCAGGGTGAGAGACTGCAGTGAGATTACAGACAGCGTTAACTTTGGGTCACACACTGCCAAGTGGAGGCCCGGCTTGGCTCGTTACCTTTGAATTTCCATACAGTAATGGAGTTAAGCCAAAATCACCTTTGGCTTTGGTTTAGCAGCGTGCAGTGCATGGTCCCACCAGGGTAAGGGCTTTGTTGCAATCTGAACAGATTCCTGTCCCTGCTGTAGAAGGACAGGAATCCGTTCATCATGCCTGGGACATCCTGTCTCCCAAGCCGCCAAACTGCTGTAGGCATGATGAGCTGACATCCCTGATGCTTTTGGGGAGCATCAGGAGGGCATGTTTCCTCTTCAGATTATTTGGCTGAAGACCTTCCCTGGTGGGTGGTGGGCCTGTGTACAGCCACAGCCTTTGAGGAGGTCCCATGGCCTCTCACTCAAGGAGACAGAAACTCCCATCCAGTCTTCTCCTAGAGACAGCTGCCCCCATGGAGAGAGCTGGACCATGCAAGCAGCTCTGCGTGTTTACCTCAGGTACACCCCTGGGGTGGGGGAAGCTGCTTGGTCTCCAGGGCCGTGACCACATGCTCTCTCCACACAGGTCTCCATGCAAGAATGGTGGGCAATGTCAAGATGAAAATGGCTTTGCCAGTAACTTCACCTGCCGGTGTCTCGCTGGCTTTGTGGGGGCTCTCTGTGAGCACGATGTGGACGACTGCCTGATGCGCCCCTGTGCCAACGGGGCCACCTGCCACGACGGTGTCAACCGCTTCTCCTGCCAGTGCCAGGTGGGCTTTGAAGGGCGTTTCTGCACCATCAACATCAATGACTGCGCCAGCCAGCCGTGCAAAAATGGGGCAAAGTGCTATGATCGCATCAATGACTATGACTGCTTGTGTCCTGACCGTTTCACTGGCAAAACCTGTGAGATCTCCGTCCCTGAGCCCACCTGGTCTCCTCCCTACCACCCTGCAAACCATGAGAATGCTGGAGGTGTGAAAAGCACCACTAGTGAGACGCTGGGAGTGACGCAGCCAGAGCCCATCAGGACTGTGGTCACAGGGCGGCGTGTGGCCAACCACAGTGAGAAAGAGCCGGGGGGAGGGTTGTTGAAAATCTCTGTGAAGGAGGTGGTGACCCAAAGGGACTCAGGGCTGAGTGAAGCCCAGCTGGTGACAGTGCTGGTGTTTGGGGTGCTGACAGCAGTGCTGGTCCTCATCACTGTCCTGCTAATGCTGAGGAACTGGCAGAGAGGCCGTCAAAGGTCGAACTGGTGCCAAAGCCCTTCTCAGACTGCAAGAAAGCTCCAAGACCAGGAGTGTCAGGTGGGCATGCTCAACACCATCTTGATTGAGCCAAGGAAGACCACAGAGCTGTGAGCTGCGAGGACTCTGAACCAGGCCCTGGCAGGTCATCATGCTGGCAAACCCCTTGAACTGCATGCACCCTGCGGAGCCACACAGGCACCGACTGGGCAGCAGGGAAGGGATCCCAGGGCAGCAAACATGTCAACAAAACCCTGGGTGTTGAGCATTGGTGTGATGTCCCTGCCTGCGTCTGAGCTGTCTCCTGTCTAGCTGGCACCCACGGGCATTTGAAGGCGGGGCTGTGTTGGGCCAGCCCTGCAGGGGAGCAATGGTGTGCTGCCTGCAGCAGCCCGTGCCACACAGGTGCCACTATCATCTGACTCCAGCACTCAGAAACTGGACAGGTAGTGCTGAGGAGGGCACAGCCCTCTTGCAAGCCCAAATACTGCCAGACCCTTCGTAACTCCTCTCTGTGACTACGGGAAGGGGCTTTATCCTCATTTCTGCTGGTGTTGGGATGCTTCTTCTGGGGCCTTTGGGACAGTTATGGCTGCATGGGTCTCCCTGCCACAGTACTGTATGGGGTAGTTCCTGGCTGTTTCTGGAGGCTGTCATTTCAGATGCCATGGCCCTAGGGAGTTGAGCAAACACCCGTGCTCCCTGGCCTTGTGGTTCTGTAAGCCAGTTCAAAGAGACTTCAAAAATCATTGCAGGTCTCATGCCCTTCTTCTGCCCTGGCTGATGCACCCTCCTCTTGCTGTCAGACTTGGGGGTTACAAACGTGTTCCGTACTTTCCTCCTGATAATCCAGGGGTCTCTTTGACTCACTTACTAAGCCGTCCTTTCTGGTCTGGCCACAAATGACCAAGATCCTTTGCCTCTGCAGTGTGCACTTCTGCCTCACTATTTGCCCTCCTCTGGGCCTGAGCTGATCCTTCTCATATGTCCTCATAGGTGAAGCTGGAGATGGGCAAGGCTGTGCTGTGGCTGGTTCAGGAGCAATACAGGATCCAGGTCCTCCTTTCCTCTCCCATTCACTCTGAGGCAGTCAGCTGGCTCTATCCTCAAATCAGTCACTGCTGCGTTTCTCGTACAACAAAGGCTGAACTCCCCACAGTGGATGTGAGCCTGGGATGAACATAGGAAGCAGACACAATGCTGCCTTCTCCACCATTGCTAAAGCATGGCTGAGAGGCAGCAGATGGTCAGGTCACTTAGCCTTTGTACAAGATTGTTCCTGCCTGTGCTGGTTTGGTGTGCAGCAATCAGTGTCTCCGTCCCAGGACCAGGGATTTCTGTGCCTCCTCATGGATGTAGATGGCTAAGCAGTGGGGCAAAACTCCCCACAACCCAAACCCTACTACTGGCTTGTAGGGTTGCAGAGCTGGGTTCAAGGTGGTGTGAAGTGAGCCAAGAAGTGACTGCTCAGGCAGGAGTGAGACCTGGGAAAGGGGACTGGGGCTTCATCAGAAAGATTATTTTTTTAATACATGGATGGATTATGTACCTTTATCAAATAAAACAAGTACAAGCTCAGAAACAGTGTATCAGAGAATCATAAAACAATTTAGGTTGCAAGGGACCTCTGAGCACCAACCTCCTGCTCTCAGCAGATCCAAGTAGATCAGATTGCTCAGCAGCTTGCTGAGTATCTCCATCACTTCCCTCAAGAATGCAAACCCAGACTGTGGCACAGGAGTTGTCCTGCCTTATTCTCCATCTGCAGGGATGGGGATGGCTCCTACAGCCTCAGGGAAAGGAATGGCACCTACCCCTGGACAGCACAGCAAAGATGTGGGCTAGGCATTGCCTCAAGAGTGTTGGAAAGAAGGAATCCCAGGTGCTATGGCAAAAGCAAGATCCTAAAACTGAAAACAGCTGTGGGTTTTGTGCAGCTGGGAGCAGGGCAGGAGGGATAGAGAATTTCCCTTGAGGGAGTGGTCTTGAAATAAACCTTAGAGACCTTAGAGGCCTTTAATGCAATTGCATTCTAGCCCCTTCAGGGAAAGACCTTCTCCAGTGAAAACCAGAGGAAAAGTAGCAAGGTCCCTGGGTGCAACCTTCTGGGCTTGGAAAAGCCTTCTGGGAATAGTAGAGAGTGGGTAGGGTTGTCTTCGTGCAGAGAGGGCACCACTCTTGTATCTCATAAGGAAATAAGTGTCTGGTGAGGAAAAGGGCCAAGGACCTGAATCAACAGCTTCACAAGGGTATTTCCACTTTATTTTATATTGCATATGTCAGACTAAGTCTCAAACTAGGAGTTACTGATTCTTCAGCGAGTAGAAAATCCCTCTGTAATCTCAAAGGGAAGCCTTGGAGGGGAGCAGGATCCCACCAACCAGGCTTGCATAACCCTAAACAGCAGGTCACATCTTCCCTATTAAAGGAATGGCCACAGTGCCACGTTCCTGTCCCTGAGGACACACAACTGCTGCCTGCAGGCAGGAATAAGCCCCTCCCTTACCTCAGCAGCTCCTGGCCCTGCAGGGACAGGGCTGGTGTCTGAGGTGAGAGGAAAGCCAGGCACCCAGCTGGAAGGGCTGCCTGGGCTGAGCCCAGGAGGGAGATCATTGCTGCCTGCTGTGCAGGAGGTGCTGGAACAAGGAGCCATCTTTCTGGCTTAGGCGGGCAGGTGAATCCAGCTCTGCCACTCTCCCAGCTTGCATCACCAGCACGCGGTCTGAGTCCAGGATGGTGTTCAGCCTATGGACAACAAATGCCAGGACACACGTTGTTGGATCTGAGGAGAAGCTCTGGATACTGCTTCCCCTGCTGTTAAGGGCGGCCCAAGACATGCCCAGCATTAGGAGCTGTGGAGGATCTCTCTCTGCACTCAAGGTGACAGTGCAGTGCAGCTCCCCAGAGAGCCTCTGCTCACTGCTGAAATGCAGCACCTCTTAGGAGAACATAGCGATGCCTTCCAGTTGCTGGGCATGGCAGGGCACCAGGAGCACAGAGGGAAGTTCTGTGGGGGGAAGTTCAGGGCATGCCTGATTCTGGGGTTGCACAAAATGTCTCCATCCCCGCAGGGGTTAGTGAGTTGCTTTATTTGCCCCAACATTTCCTCACCTGCCACCTCCCAAGGGCAGCAGAAATTGTGCATCAGCTGTTATACCCTGCAGTCTAGCATCTTTGCTTATGCTACCACCACCACCAGATTTGTACTTGCCAGACAGCCAACCACAGGACCCACTGCACACATGTGTGCCCAGGTCTGCCCAGACTGCCAGCAGAACAGCAGCCTCTGGCTCTGGATAGGGAAGACAGGGCAGCAGGAATGTTTTTGCACAGTCATGCACCATTCAGTGTAAAACTACAGCCCTATGAAGCTGCAAATCACAAGGAGGACACTACACAGGATTTGAGCAGGTAAAAGGCATTATGGAGTTCAAGATTCTGGTTACACGTTCATCTCCAAGAGAGTGCAAGCTGCAGCACTGGAAATTACTTGGAGGGGCAAGAGACAAGTACACTCACCTCCAATCCTGGATTTTACCCAAAGCTGAATGGCATGGAAAAACCATGGCTACAAAACAACCCCATCATCACCTCTCTCTCCTTAGTGCTCTCCCACATTGCTCTGCATCTCAGTGGAAAAGGGGTTGGGGCCATCTTCAACTCAGTCTTGCTGCTTTGCCTTCTGCCACTCCTTCCTCTGCTGCTTCTCCTCTTTAATTACTCCCCCATCAAAGGTGGCCTCCCCACACCCAACACAAACATACACCTCAGCCCACAGTGCCCTTGCACTTCTACTCTATTTATAGCTAACATCCCTAGTGTAGGAACCACATTCCCTTCACACCCCTCCTGCCTCCCTCCTACATAATGTATTTAACAAGACCCACTTGATTCACTTGCCAGGCCCAGCCCACCCTGCCTGTCATCCATCACTCCCACTCCTGTGCAGCAGGACACCAGCCCCTGCCACCTGCTCATTTGATTTTTATTTTTGTGGTAACCTCTGTACTTTGAAAACACCCTCCATACAATTGCATAACCCTCCTCCAAACACTCCTCCACTTGGCAAGAGTAAGAGCAGAGAACACCACCTAATGCTGATCCATCCCTTCTCTGCAGTATTCATGTTTTGCCCTCCTCCCTCTGACTGCAACCATCCACTGATTCTACTCTTAATTGCTCAGATGGGAGACAATCACTGTTGTCCTGTCCTGCCTGGGCAGTGTCTATCTCGCTGGCATAAGGTGCAGGCTGAAACTAAAACTCAGGATTTTGGAAGACAGAACTATCCAGGAGCTGGCTGCAGCCCTTTGCTGCCGGCTGTCCTGCACTGCCCTCTACTGAGCCAGGGACACCTGCTCCTCCACTGTCTCCGCATTGCCCCTTTCCACAAGATAGTTCTCCATTACTCCTCGCCCTAATGTGGCAGAACCACAAGGAAAGATTCACCTGCCCTACCGATGCCAGCAGGCAGTGCCCAGGAAGAGAAATCTGTGATATGATGCTGCATTTTGCCCTTTGCTGACACCAACTTCTGGGTACAACATTTTCCCCTTTTCACATCCAGTTGTTCCCAGCACACAGCAGAAAAGGCAAAAGGCAAGGTCCAGTTTTGGCACTTGAAAAACCTTATCACAGAGACCTCTGTGCTCAGCTTGAGGCCCAGGCATGGCATGTGCAGCCACCTCTCCCTGTGAGTGGCAGGATGATTTAGGCACAGAGGTTCTTCCATACCTGTGAGCAATCGTCAGAACAGTTTTGTCAGCGAAGCGCTGGCGGATGGTCTGCTGCAGCAGCTGGTCTGTCTTCTGATCCACACTGGCTGTGGCCTCATCGATGCACAGCACCTGCCAGGGACAGAGAGTGAAGGGAGCTCCCAAGCACCACAGCAGAGACCCCACTCCCTGATTAGAGACAGCCTGAGAAGTTAGTACAGGATATCTGTTCCCATTACACCTCCAACTCTGCAGCACTGTCCTCTGCTGTCCCCAGACAGCCACCAGCAGGTCACCCTCCCCCTTGCTCCGATGGAGGCAGTGCACTCACCTTGGCCTGTGTCAGGAGGGCTCTGGCCAGACACACCAGCTGCCTCTGTCCCACAGACAGACTCTTTCCCCTCTCTCCCAGCTCGCTGTCCAGTCCACCTGCAGGGATCAAGACCAGCAGTCATCTGCATCATCGGCACAGGGCCCCAAACACCTCCACCAGTCCAAGGTTTTCCCAGAAGCACACAAAATCCCAATTCTGCTCAGGCCCAGGCCTTAGGAACTGGAGCCTTTACACTTAGACACAAGCAACATCTGGCACATTTCCCTTAGAACTAAGGCCTGGCTTATCTCTCAGCTACTCCTCTAACACCCACTGAGGCCTGGTCTCACCAGCAAACTTCTGCCACCCAGTCCATCACCTGCCAATCCATTTGCCTCCAAATGTCAGGTAATGTCACCGGCTCCCACTGACCTGTTCCCACACTGGTTCTAACCTTGCCTAACCCATTCCCTACTGCATCCACCTCAGTTCCCTGCCTGAGCTAAGGCCTTCCCTCCTCTCGCAGAACCCGCACTCATCAGCTGCTTCTCACTGGTTTCCAACTCACCCATCTGAGTAACAGCATCCCACAGGTGGCACTGCTCCAGCACCTCGCGGAGCTCAGCATCTGTCCGTTTTCCCTGGGGGTCCAGGTTTTCTCTGATTGAGCCACTGAACAAAAATGGATCCTGCGGGATGATGGCCAGCCTAGATCTGCAAGCAAACAAAAGGTGAGGGCTCATGGGATGGGTTCTGCAGAAAAGCAAAGATCTGCTACTTCTTTTTTCATGGGTTGTCATAGTTTGCTACAAATCTTAGAGGCACAGAGACATGGGTCACATATTCAGCCTGGTTTCCTTAGCACAACTGTCGAGAAACAACAGAAAGACTCATAAAAAGCTACCACAATCAGAAAAGAGGGTGCCACAACAGTGAGTCCTTTGCTCCTCACTCTTTACTTTGGCATCCAGCCACTGACAGCTTTCAGCCACTGTCAGCTACCCTTCACTCTGCTCAGCCATACCTCAGCTCCTCCAAGCCCACCAGCTGGCTGTCAACACCATCGAGGAGAATTCGGCCTGATTTCATCTCCACCATACGGAAAAGGGCCAAGAAAAGGGTGGATTTCCCAGATCCTGTGCGACCCACAATGCCCAGCTTCTCTCCAGGGTAAACAGTGAAGCTCACACCATCAAGTGCATTAGACAAGCCTGGTCTGTATGCCAGGACCACTTGCTGGAACTCCACAAGCCCCTCACTTGGCCAGTCAGCAGAAACCTAAGAGGGATACACAGGTGAGAAAGGGTATGATAATGATTGATTGTCATCTTCAGCATCACGCCCCCACAGTCCAAGCCCCATCCTTCCCTTTAGATGGTTGCTTGGCTTCTGAGCAGAACCAACACACAGCCCAGTCTCACCTCCAGCCCACTCCCAGGCTTGTTCTTCCATCACAGCTTGTATCTAGCACCCATTCTGCTTCCCTACTCCTTCCCATCTCTTCTGCCTTCACCAGTTCCTGCCAGAGATTCATCCACCCCAGGAGATACACTAGTAAAAGATGAGTGATCAAGGTGGTTTCTGTGGTGAGGGCCCTCCACCCATTCACCAGAACCCTGTGATCTCCCCAGGGGGCAAGTGCAGGGCAAAGAGCCAGAAGATGGGCCAGTACCTGAGAACACATCTGAGCTTTTACCTGGACCAATTTATCCTGGGGCTCCATGGGGATGTCTGTGGTGTACTCCTCTGTCCGCTCCACACTCACCATCAGCATCTCTGTGTGAGTGAAACTGGCAATGAGGCCTGAGAGCAGGTTTGTGACAGACAGGGCGTATGAGAGTGCCAGACCCACAAGTCCTGTGAGGACAAAAGCATAAGCAAGAATGTTAGTGGCAGGGCAGGAACTAATATCTTGTTGGGCAGACAAAAAAAAACCAAAGAAAAAGTGAGGACTCTGAAGTCTGGGGTCACACTTGAGGTTGGGGACACATAGGAGCAGAGAAAGGAGCTGAAGCACTACACTGTGGGTGACTTGCTAGGGACAGGAAGCAGGAGCTCTAGATCTTACCCCAGTGTAGGAAAATGTTTAGCTCTGGGCTGGGAGAGGAGGAACCCCTTGGGCACAGCCTAGGAGTGGACATAGATCAGTCCCTGGCAGTCTACCTGGATTTCCCAGCTGCTTCTGGTGCTGGATGATGGCAATCCCTGCTATAGCAGTAACCACAGCAACCCCAATCATCTGCAAGCGGATGTCCAGCCACTCCATCACTGTGTTGCTGGCAAACAGACAGCGCTGGTTCTGCTCTAGACGCAGCTGATTCTCCAACTCAAACCTGTCAAGCACACAGCAGAGGTTTGCACCACTCAAATTCCTCTCCCACTGCTCCAGACAAAGGGCATTCCAGCCACCCTATAACCAGTCCCACAAAAGGAAGGCCTTGGCCTATAAAGCCAAAGCTGTCTCTCTGGGTGCTTGTGCTTCCTGCTCACCTCTTTGCTGCCCGCATGGCTCTGATAGTGCTCAGTCCCGAGAGGGTCTCTGAGAAGTGGGTGTAAATGGGAGACAGGGTGACACTGCAGAGGCGCTTGAGCTCCCGGGATGTGAATCGGTAATAGCGCTGAATGAAGAAGTAGACTACAGCCAGAGGGAGCAAGACCAGACCAATCCAAGGGAGACCATAGGTCATTATCACCAGCATGCCCAAGAGCCCGTAGATGTTGGCTAGGAAGATGTTGAGGATAAATGGCAGGCTGTCATCCACACAGTACAGGTCTGAGGAGAAGCGGTTCAGGATCCGGCCTGTTGGTGTGGTGTCAAAGAAGGTGACTGTGGCCTGGCAGTAAGGGAACCAAACAGTAAGAGCCAGTCAGCTGTGGTGAGATCCAACCACAGCCTGAACAGAACAGTGTGCAGGAGAGCAGCACCAAGGGGAGCAGATAAGGCCACAATGAGGTGGCCACTGCAACCCGCTTCCTTACCTCAGCCTCCAAAGCCAGCATCCACTAGTGGCCAGACAACTCACATATTGTTTGCATGGTAAAAGGAAGCATTCCTTCTGTATCAAATAGCTGACAGCTACTGAGAAAGCAGGCACTCAGAAACCATGATAGCCCAACAGTAGCACGGCAAATCTAGCCTCTAATCTGAACTTCCAATCCCCTAATCCTAACTCTAGCCTGAGGACCCAAGGAAGCCAAAAACATAAAGTTAACTGACATATGCCAGCATCAGCCCTAGATCTTGCTTAATAACTCCTTCCAATCTTATCTAAACCTGAACTCACCATCCTGTAAAAGCTACTTTGATCTGACTGGCTATACATCTAAGGCTAATGAGTGAACAGATGCAGGTGGGAGCCATAAATCATCCTTCCATGGAATGAACAGGACACATTTTGAACCCCAGCTCATTGGCCCCTTGTGCTGGCTGTGATACAGGCCTTTTTGAATACAGTCCTACCAGCCAATACCAACAGAAACCTTAATCTCCCACACCCGTACTCCCAGCTATGAGAAGAATGGCAGCTTGCAGGAGCCTCAGCCTGCTCTGGACTTTGTGCCCATTACCTTTAGAACCCTTTGGAGCAGTCGGTCGTGAATGACAGCAGCAGCATGGAGAGTACCATAAGCAAAGAGGAACGCCCGAATAATGGTGAAGAGGGAATTGGCCCCTGCAATGCTTCCATAAACTATCAGGTAGAACTTCACATCCACTGAGCCATTGGGAGGGGCTGGGGTCTTGTCCAGATCTTGAATGGGGGAACTGGAAAAAAGCAGGAATATTATGAATCTGCCAACATCCTCCTGACAAGTAAACTCACAGACAGGGCATGAGAACCCAAGAGGACACTCCAGGGGAAATCAGGATACTTTAGCCTGATACTCCTGTTACACCCCTTTGGCATGTTGGGACAAATACTCTGATTACTATGCAGCTAAGGGTCTTCCATCAGCTCCAGATAATGTGCCTTTTTGGCACATTATCAGGTCAGGGATTTTGATTCTCTTTGTCAAAGCAGCCACACACATCCCCTGAAGTGAAGTGGTCAGTTTATCTATCCCTGCTCTCCAGGATCTTCACAGGAAATGCACTTGAGGACATTTCCTGCTCCCTTTGGCACCTCTGGACCATATTCACTTACACAAGCCCAGCAGTGGAGAAGAGAAGCAGCTCTGGGGAAGGCAGGGAAGCTGAGCAGGCCATCACAGAGGTATTTGCTGTCTGGGATATGCTGGAGATCCAGTATGACAGCCACCAATCTGAGATATTTCTGGATGCTACAGAGAAAGACACACTATGTAAAGAGAAATTCTACTTGTGAATCAGCAAACATGAGCTGACAAGCTGAAGGGGAAGCTGCTGGACAACTTTTGCATAGTCTCGCTGCCCAGTATAGGATTCCTTGTTAGTACTAGAGCAGGAGCAAGTGAACAGCCTTGAGTTGCAGCAGCGACACAGCACTGCTACAGAGGTGAGTGTTTAAAGCCCTGGCATCTTTCCTTCTGGACTCCATGCAACCAGGGAATGAGACAAGAGAAGAGTGTCTGAAGAGAGATGTGCTGCTGGGTCACTGCCTCACCTTGCATCAGGAATAGTGAGAAGAGGATTGATATTGCTAAGCAGCTGCCCGTTGCCATCCAATAGGCCTTGTACACCTGAAAAGCCACTGCCCCTTCTTTCTTCTCTTCCTCCTCGTAGATGAGATTATTGTTTTGGGTTGGTTCTTCTGCCTCTGTCTTTATGGCCTCTTCCCGTCCCTGTTCATTAGGGGCTGTGGGTATGGATGCAAAAGCAAAGGTCAGTGCAGTGTTAAATTCTTCCTGCAGCTGTTCCTAAATGTGAACAGAGCAAGTCTAAACTATAAGGGACACTTTTTCCCCCTCCTCTCTCCTCTTTCAAGACAGGTGCACCAACTCTGGCAGTTCTTCATCCAAAACTAGACTACAAGCAGAACAACAGGTTCAAATACTGCTCTAGACCAATACCTAATGATATGTGGGCCTCCTGTCCTTCTGTGTATACACCACCCACATATCAGCACTGCCACAGCAGAAGATGATTATGGGAGTTCTGCTCTAAAGCCAGCAGCCATCAGGTACAGGTTCTGTCTGGAAGGTCAGCTGTGCTGCCCCAGCTACCCTTAAGCTCATCAGGAACAGACCTTTATCCTTATCCCCCTTGTCTGTATCCTTGAACTTGGGGAAGGCTTCAACAAGTGGCAGGATATCAGCTGGTGTGCCTGCAAAGAGAGACATGCAAATTCTTCAGCATCTGTGAGGAGCAGGTGACAACTTTCCACCTTCCCACTGCCTCTTGCTCTGAAATGACCCAGTTTTGCTCTCTCAAAACGTTTCCTACGTTATACAGCACCTGCAGCCTTGAAGGCTCCGCTCCATTCAACCTGTTACTCTTTCTGCCTCATCAGCTCCCCACATCTAGGGCTGTCCTGTTTTATCTGTACATATGCACATCCTCTTCCACCCCATCTTTGCACACATGCAGTGTTCTCAGTGTCCTCTTTTATCACTGGGTTCTCCACTAGTTAATCCTAATCCCCTCAAGCCATTCCAAGACACAGGCACAAGTGAATGCCTGAGAAGACAGACAGTGTACCTGTCTTAACTATCCTGCCGTTGTCCATCAGCAACAAGGCATCGGCCTTCTCCAAAAACTCTGTCCTGTGAGTGCAAAGGACCCTGGTCTTATGTTTGAGAACTCCGAAAATGCATTTCTGCATAATATGGTTGGCTACATCTGCATCAACAGCAGCCAGGGGATCATCAAGGAGGTAAAGTTCTTTCTCCTGGGAGGGGGACAAAAGAAAAATGGATACAGCTGCTGGCCCTGCTGGAACAGGCAGTGCTGTAGAGAAAAGTCCAAGTGTCTCCATGTGGCAGCACCTTTAGGCTAGCACAATGTGCTTTAAAGACATGCTGCCAGAAGTCACTGTACAGCTGAGTGCTTCCAGACTCTTTATATTTGATTCGGCAAGATCTGCCACACAGTAACTCCTTTGTTATTTACCTGGTAAATGGCTCTGGCAAGGGCTATTCGAGCCTTCTGTCCCCCACTGAGTGTCACACCGTTTTCACCCACCTCTGTCTGGTCACCTGCTGGTAAAATCTGAAATATTAAAGAAGATAATTTAGAAAGGGACAAGAAACTGCTGGGGACCCAAAACCAGGACACAGGGGCCCCTCTCCAGTCTCTTACAGTAATTTCTAAGGCTGACACCTTACCAACAATTAAACAATGCAACAATCTATACACTGGTTCTACAGATAACCGTCAAGGTTTATTTATGCAACAAAAATCTCTTACACTCCAGAATAGGCTGGTCACATCTTAACTACCCGTTGAGAGCAACTTCTCGTCCAAGGTAATTGCACACAGTAATTTTCTGTGAGAACAAGAGCTGTGCCTGCATCAAAATTATGTCAGGGTCCTTCCAAACAGCATAGCAGTAAAAACTACCAAATTTCAGTACCTGGAAATAAGTCTCCTCTCGGTTTGGTAGCATAGGTGTATTTTACAAAATCTCAAATAAAAATCATGCCTTTACAGAGTATTCATAGCTCCAGCCAAAATAAACAGGAGCTGCTAAAGCTTGGCAATTCAGAAAATCAGGCATTAGCTTATAAACTGGGAGAAGGCTCGATTCCTACATATATACAGCCAGATTTACTGGCTAATACAGTCATAAACCTCAAATTTAGAATATATGTCAGGAGCACTGACTTAGCCCTTCAAAACCCCAAAGAAGTTGCTTCTGATACTCCCCCCAAAAAAGCATCAGCTGCTGATAGGATCTGCCTGAAAAACCCAACAGTCATCAGCTCTGCAAGAACAACTCCTTTCCCCAGCATGAAGAGTTTTTGGCTCAGCAGCAGAAGAAACCACCCAAAGTGCTACAAGAGTGACTTTACACCTTAAAGAAGTATGGGCATGCTAGGAATGGTGTGGGCTTGGTAATCAGAGCAACACGGTGTGATGGGACATTGGAGTAGCAGTCTACACCCTGAAACAATAAAGACTGATCCCAGTGAGGCTCAGGATGGATGCAAAAGCCTGCCAAGAAGGCCCAGGCAGGTTTCCAGCCTAGGCACTCACTTTTAGGTCCTCGGAGAGGGCACAGGCCTCCAGCACCTCCTCGAACAGCCTGGCATCATATTCCCGCCCAAAAAGGATGTTTTTGCGGACAGTGGTAAACTGTATCCAAGGCTCCTGTGTGGCCAGACCAAATCCTTGCTCCAGGTCACAAACATACACTCGTCCACCTTGTCTGCAAGCACAACAGAAGTGGGTATAAAGGGCAACAAAGAAAAACTGCTGGCAGATCAAAATTATCCACAAGTTGGGATAGCACTGGACAATTCCCACCTGTTGTGGCATGGAGGGACCAGGCAGGGAAAACTCTTTAGGCTACTTACTTAATGAGCTCTCCAGTGATGGCTGCAAGCAGAGAGCTTTTGCCAGAGCCAACCTTCCCAACAACCCCCAGGAGCATTCCCTGCAAAGGGAAATGAAAAAAAGCAACCTGATGTGCTAATGCAGGGTTGCTTGTCCAGATTTCTTGAGCCACACGTAGCCTGTAAGGAAGCTGACTGCTAGGACCATCTCATGTTCAGCAGTGGAGCTGGGTACAGTTGTCAGGTAAACCAGACTCCTGATATGACAGGACACAGATTTGCAAGGAGTGTTAACTCTAGAGCCCTGCTCTGTTCATTGTCCAGTTGTCTCCAGCAGCAATAGTAGAAAGCAGAGAGAATTAGTTCATCTCCTGTCTGTAAGCCATGGATGTTCTCTAGCACCTTTCAGCCTTTCAGTGTCCTGTGCCTCTTGACCAAGAGAAGATTTTGATGCACAGCTCCCAGACTGAGGAAAACATGCCACCTCTGCTCCATTATTTCTAGTTTTCAGTATTTTTTCTCTAGTGCCATTTTTCTGTATTACTGCCCATGTCCTTGCTCACCTTTCTCACTGACAGGTTCTCGATGTGCAGTTGCAGAGTCCCTGTGGATGAGGGCTGACTGGTGCTCTCCTCCTCAACTGGCACCCATGAGAAGGCTGCACATTGCATCTCCACGGCAGTAGCAGTATCTGAAGAGCTATCTACAAGTGAAAACCCAAACAGCAAAGCACTGCTATGAGAAGACCAGAAAGTTAAAGGCACCCGGCATCACAAATATCATCAGCTTTGTTCCCAAATGCAGAGACCATGGATGAGGCACTGCATGATGCCCCTAACCCAACGACAGAATGAGACTCTTGCTTACTGACTTGCCCTTAAACTTATACATCCCTTCTTCCAACCCTTTTGTCTCCAGCTCACACCAGACACACATGGCTGTCAGGGAGACACTGTAAGGATATAACCTGGTTTTATTGCTGAAGGTAAAAGTATGGCAGGGAGCTGGCCAAAGGCAATGAAAGAAGGAAAGGGAGCTAATATGGCTCAGGAGAGTGGCAGCCACTCAAGCCTTTCTGCCACGTGAAGCCAAGTTTGTTGATGGCTTCAGTGTCAGAAGAGCTTTGGTCAGAAGACAGAGCTGCTTGTTCTACTGGGACATTAATGGCTCTGTTGGGACAAGCAGTGGCTTATGGTTGGTAAAGTGGAATGTTATAGCTTTGTCTCCTGCTTTCCATAGAAATTAAGAGAAGTGTATCCACTCTACCTCTACCCAACTGAACATCTTCAATCACTGGGTGACAGCCAGCTGCCCTCCAGCACTGCCCCTGGGCCTCGCACCTCAGCTCTCTGCTCTGAAGGTCTGCTGACCAGAGTCTCAGGCCTGGCAGATTCCTTAACCGTTACCTAGGGCATAATAAGCTTCCAGGTCCTGGTCCATGAGTTCAAAGAATTGCTGGATTCGATCCAGGGAAACTTTGGCCTCCAAGATCCCATTCAACACCCATGGGAAGCCGTTGAGGGGTAGAATAAGCATCCCAACAAGGGCCAACGCTGTGAACACCTGCATGGGTAAGCAAACAGCCATGAGCTGGAGCCAGCACCTCCCCTGTATCCTCCAAACAGCTCCACCACTGAGAGCCTGAAGAGCTCTGGAGAGACATGGGCTGGGTTTATTTCCCAGAGAAGATGCCTCAGGATTGCAGTTCCACTGTAGACTGTGTTCTGCACAAGACAAGTTTGGAGCTCTCCCTACTACCTACTCACCTTTGTGGCAGTGAGCTGGTGACCCAACAGGACATAGGTGACAAAGACGGCAATGGAGACAACAACAGGGAGTGCTGCCCACATGTACACGCACAAAGCATCCAGGTAACTGACAGCCTGTAACTTCTGCAGCTCTTTAGCCCGGCAGGATTTTATCCTGCTGCTGAAGTGCTTTTCCCAGGCATAAAACTTGATCACACGAATGCCACATAGGAACTCTGTCATTACCTGCAGGCAACGAGGAAAAGAACATCAAGCAAACAGTGCCCAGGCAACCTGGGCTATGCCTGGGTGTGCAGTTGTCTCCTGCTAAGGGTCAAGCTAGAGATGTCAGGAACCATTTATTGCTAACAAAGGCATAAACTTAAGTGACAACTACTGGAAACTTTGTGCTCATCCATCCCACCAGCTTCTTCAGCCACCCATGCTGTGTACAACCAAGGAAAAGGCAAAATACTACACTACTTTCCAAGTGAAAGAAAAACAACACAGGTGAAGGGATGTGTGGAATTGCTAGCCCCAGCCTGGATACTATTTACTTGTGTTGACTTGACAGTGCCTTGAGATAACATCTGACTCTCAGGCCTGGTCCTGCCCTGACACAGCTGGTCTGTATCCAGAGCCTGGCTGGTTCATTTCCAGAACTCTGGTGTCTCTGCAGGATGCAGTCCTCTAATTTCTGTTCTCAGGTCAGCACATGTAGAGCAAGCTGACTGTGTCTCTGCCCAACATTAAACAAAACTAACACGAGAGACTTTATTTGGCAAACCAGTCTTACAACAGTTGGAGAAAGTTCAGCATAATCAGATACAACTCTGGTAGATGCACCTACTGTTGGGAAAATATGTATTTTTAAAGCTGCCAACAGTTCTGACAGGGAGTTGACCTATGTTTCATGCTTCCAAAGCATGAGTGAAACTGCTGTCCCCTCAAATTAGAGATGCAATGCTAAAAGATGGGAATCAAATGTCTGATGTGGAGAGGAGAGATGGCACTGCAAATAGGGGAAAAGCAGTGGAAAAGATGACTGAGAGTGCCAAGCCTTGAGCCATATAAAATTACATCCATGATCATTGCTTTTGTCCAGACTGAAAGCCACTTCATCATTGATGGCATCACTGGAGCAATACGGTGGATGCATATCTAGAGGAAGCCATCGGGAGTCTTACCTTTACTACACACAGAAAAGAAACTTGCAAGGGAACCTAAATTAGCCCAGGGGACAAGACAAGCATTAAAGGTTCACGATCTTATGGGTGGTGAAACTACATCACCCTGAAAGACTTTTGACCAAAGTGCGTGTGTGCGTGTGTGTGTGTGTGTGTATGTGTGTGTGTCCCTTTTCAACGGCTGTGATTCAATTAATCTGCCTTGGACCACGACTGGTGGCCAAGAAGCCAACATTCTGAGACAAACAGGGAAAAAATACAAACTCAGAGAAACGCCACTGCTCCTCACCTTGACTCGTGTGTCCTTGTGTTTCAGCATCTTCTCATTGTTCACCATGATGAGGTTGGCTATGACCTTGTTGATGGGCACCAGCAGCAGTGCCAGGGCCACGCCTCCCAGGAAGGCTATCCCCACTTGCTGGTACAGGAGGTAGAGGGTAATGGCAAGCTGGACAGGCAGGCTCCACAACTCATGGAAGCTGTGGCAGAAGTTGATCAACCTATCGGTGTCCGTGCTCATGAAGTTGACAATTTCCCCCACAGTGAAGCGGGCAAGGCTGGTGCTGCTGACACGCAGAGCCTTGCGGTAGATGGCAGAGATGACGGCGGCCCGCACCATCAGCGCAACCTTGTTCATCTCGTACCTGAACTGGCTCCGCAAGAGAGCGCCCAGGAAGGAGCCAGCAAAGAGCCCAAGGGCATACAGAATCCCATGGCTCAGGGGCTCCTGACGTGACTCCATGAAGTTCACCAGCAAGTTCAGAAGCAGAGGACCTGAAAAATCCAGCAGACTGCCAGCCAGCTTGAGAAGTCCGAGAGTGTAGAAACGAAGCCCAAAGGCCGCATGAAGGACTGACAAGAGGCGCACGGCTTTCTGGGCATGGTGTGGGCTGTCTGGAGCATCACTACTCCCATCACCTCCAGCAATAATTGGGCTGGTAAGAGACACTGTCTCCTCCTCTGCTTGCTGAAGAGCTGCCTTCTTCTGCCAGCAAGAGTAGAACCGGTCACAGACCCTGGCAGCCTGGAGCTGGTGAGGAAGCACATAGACGTCCTGTGGTTGGTTCAGCTTCTGCTGGTAGCCACGCTTCATAAGGGGGTTCATCCAGGTGTAAAAGAAGCATGAGAGCCAGCTCTCACCATCTTCTGCCACTCTCTGCTGGTCAGGCACTGGGATCCCTGGCTCTGAGATGGGCTGGTCCTGTTGCCAGGCGTGATTGATGGAGAGGAAGTCTTGCCTGCCAGCAGTGGGGAAGAGGTAGCTGACCACATAGGCAAGCAGAGAAGCCAGCTGCAGACAGAGAATGGTGAACCTGGAGGAGGCACTGGGGTGGGCAGCGGACCAAGCTGTTCCACTCTGGCAGTACCACACCAGTGTGATGATGAAGGAAGGTAGGGGTAAGAGAGTGAGGAGAGCCAGGGCTGCAGGGCCCCTGGTAAAGCCATGAATGGACCTGCAGAGCATGAGAAGAGCAAAGCCATGCACCAGCCATGTCAGGGCAGCAGTGCCATTGGCCAGCACTTCTAGGTACACAGGGCCCAGCTCCTGCTGGGAAATGGTGGCTGGGATGGTGTCAGCAAGGAACAAGCCAGCAAGTACGAAGGAGGTAGCGACTCTCCACCCCCAGCTTGGCCTGCATGGCACACCAGAGCCAGACCTTGAGGAGGAAAGAGCAGTGAAATAAATTACAGCTGGAATTCCACTACCTCTCAGTCAGTACTGTCCTTTCTTCCTCTCCTCTTCCCCATGTTTATACATCTGCTCCTACTTAACCTTCTGGATACACCTCCCTAGATCTGTAACTTTTTCTTACTGTAGGCATTGCTAAACTACATCAGGTCAATATAGCCCACTCTTTGGTCAACACCAGAGATTTAGATGCTACCAAAGAAAAGCATTTCTTTACAGAAATTTGTTTGCAAATGATGATATTTTGTGGTCAAATCAGACTCCAATCCTTGATGATTAACAGCAAGAAAAAGTATATTTAACCTCTTTAACACAAATTTTGGATGATGAAATTCTCTATGTCACATCTCTGATCCTTGATTTCCTTGTCTGTCGGATATTTTTTCTAGAAACATTATTTTTATCATTGTGAGTTTCAGTGATGCTGTGCTTGTAAGGTCTATAATCTATTGTCCATCAAAATACTTCATTATCACTGGATTCTTTGTGGTCTCTCAGTATCAGCAAATGTTGTCATGTTTAGGAATTTCAGAAGAGGGCAAACAGAAAAACAATTTTGCAGTTCTCTAAATTCCTTATTGCCCTATATACATCTTCTATGCCACCTTGGATTTATATCCTCTACCAGAATACTCCCAGTTTCCCCAGTCCTCATTCACTGAAAAAGTTTTTAATTACTTTCTGTGATTTTATGCCCACAATTCCCTCTATTCTTTTTGCATTCCTTTCTGTACACTGAATTAAAATGGATGCTGACAAATATAATAGCATTATAATATTGTGTCCTTCCCTAACTACATATTCAGCACACGATAAGGAGATACAGTTTCCAGCCCTTCCACCCCACCTCCAGTCCTGCATAGTAATCAAGAGCCAGACAGGTCAGCTGTCATACCTCGGAGTGCCAAGGAAGCAGGCACTGACCACTGCAAGGATCACATGAGGAATCACACTTAGTGTCAGCTGGTTAAAGCAATGGCCAACGCTGCCACGAACCCACACGGGGAGTGGATCTTCTGGCTTGGTCCCACACAAACTAGCCAGGATGTTCTCCATCCTTTGCTGGTAATTCAGTGTAAGAGACAGGATGTCCTAGGGTAAAGAAAAAGCAGCATAAGGTAAAAAACATAAGAACTACAGCCCCAGCCCAAGATGGAGGGACGAGTAATTAACAGAGAACTAGAAGCAAGTTCCTGGGTCGTAGTCCAAGCCCAGCTATTGTTCACTCACTATCATATAATCTACTTCATAAAATGATCAAGCTCCAGCTTAAAATAAATTATCTTGTTTATTCCATTAAGTCACCCCGGGACTGCAATGCTCTGTGAATTTGAAGCTTTCTTATTTCCAGGTTGAATTTTTTTTTCCCATGGCAAGTTTATCCTCTATAAGTAGCATAAGGAAGTATTTTCCTCTCTATGGATTGGCATGAAAAATATTTTGAGCTGCGTAAACAATAACCTATTCATTGTATTTCCATGTTCACAACACTTCCCACCGAGGTGCTCCTTAAGGCAGCGTGTAACATGAAACATCCCCCAGACAGCAGGGGAGGATGCTGGTGCCCATCCTAAGAAGCAGGCGATACCTGTAAGCTACACAAGACTGGGGAACCAGCCCCCTCTCTGTGTCGCCCCGCGGACTGAAGCACACCTGGGAATGCCCATTCCACTTGCCAGCTATAAGTTGCGATTTCTGCTCGCACCAGCCCGTCCCCTCTCCAGCCCGGGGCCGGCTGAGCGCCACGGGCCGGGCGCCGCACCGAGCTCAGCACGCAGGGCGGGCACTGCAGCTCCCCGGCACCGCAGCTCCCCGGCACCGCAGCT
>VXBC01001712.1:235836-433023 GCA_013399945.1 Ploceus nigricollis | reverse complement strand
GTGAGTGGGATTCGCTCACTTAGGTTTTCTCTTCTTGCTCCTTGGTGCAGTGATTGTTTTGTCTGGTGACTCTGAGCTGTGGTGTGCAGTAACTTCATTGTGCGTTTGTACTACTGTGAAAGAAGAGGTTTTCATACTGGGGTGTTCTAGGCAGTGGTTGCATGGTCACTCAATCCAGCACACATACAGTTGCAAAAAACGGTATACTCGCCTTTCCCTCTTGCTCTGCAGTGTATTCTGCCCTCTCCCCTGTGCTCAGGCGTGGATTTGTGAGTTGCACGGTGGGTTGATGTGAGGAAACAATGTAGCTGAAAGTCAGTCCAACAAAAGTGTGTTCTCTGCTGGTTCATTGCTTGATGGCACTCCTAAGAGAGAATGGAGATTGCCCTTTCTCATGGTGATACAGGTTCTTGCCGGATTTCTTTGGAACTGCAGCCATAGAAGAGGTCACGGGTGTTTGTGAGCGAGGTAAAATTCAGGTATTGGTGTTATTTCTTATTGAAAGGTGAGTTGCCCTGGAGATGCAGGAAGATAATGTTGTCTTGGACAACATTAGCCAAACCAGGCTCAGAAACTTGCTTCTGGCCATTTGTTTTAACGTGGTATTTCACCCTTATCTCCATCCTCTTTAGTTTCCTGTATGGTACCCTTGCAAATTGCACTAATAGTAACATCCACGATGAAAATAAGTAGTTTTTAAAAAGGAAATGTTTTTCTATCTGATTTATGTCAGTTTGTGTTGTGGCTTGATGGACAGTTGCATATTCACAACTGATGGGTGGCAACCTGGGATACAGGACAGAACTTTCTTAAACTGACTTCACCATCACTCAGTCTCCCATTTCACTGTGTCCATGATAGGCTGTGAACCTGTGCTGGCTGTAACAAAACTTTCAATGCTGACTATGTTAGTGGTTCAGACTTGGAGAAATTTGATGTGGGAGTTTTGACTAGAAGCCTCCCACTCCCAATTTGATGGAGGGGGAAGGCCACCAAAAACGTCCACTTTACACAAACATTATTTTAGACAAACGCTGCTCTTCTAGTGTTACTTTACACCCTCCTGGCTCAGGTTAAATCAGTCATCTCAGCAAATTGTTACAGATTAATGATTTTTTTCTTGCCTGTTCTAACTTCAGAGAAGGATTGAAAAACTATTTATCTTAGAAATTAGGCGTTAGCAGGTTAGCTAATGCTGTACTGATGAGCCAAATGGATTTTTTGTTTATTTACAGGATTACTGCATTTAAGGAAAGCCCTTCTGTAGGAAGCAATTGTCACAATAAGAGATCTTGAGACAATTAAATAGAGTTCTTCAACCTATATTGTGCTGACTCTTGCGTTTGCTAAAGCCGGTGTAAGTAATTCTTAGAATGTAACATCCACATTTTTTCCATGGAAGCTTTTGTCCCCCAACAGGTGTTTGATTTACAACTGACACTACTTCTTCAAAAGTGATGTTACAAAGCATAAAATACGTATGTAGGTTTGTTTTATTTTTTAAAAGTACTGTTTACAAAAGTAGTGTTAATTAGAGGAAGATAAAAGCTGGGATTATGCTGTCATTTTCCAAAGAGGGGCACTAAATGTGATGGAAACAGAGCAGACAGCAGATATGTTGGGTTATCATGACTGGTTAGGGCAAAGTTTTAATAAAATTTTTAGGATTTTATGACTTAAGACCCTCTCTTCTCTTCAGAAGCTTGAGAATACGAAATGTGCAGATGTGGGAAATTACACAAATAACTAATAAGTAAGTGGGATTTTGGAGCTGTCGCTGAAAGGACATGAATTCAGAAGCCCAAGGAAGAGGAATTTAGATTGCAACAAGGAAAGAGCACTTGAAAGAGGGGAATATATGCATAAGGGTGGGAGATGTAATATGTAGAATAAAGACACTGATGGGATAAGGGCATGAGGTTGAAATGGAGAAAATAAATTTGAGTACAAGTTCCACATTATTGTCCCTATCCTACCTATGAATTGAGGTATGAAACCAGAAGCCTTAGAGATTTCTTACTAAATTTACTTGTTTATGGGAGTTGTTTTAGTTTGGTTTTTTGTTGTTGTTGTGATTTTTTAAAAAATTATTATTAGTTGTGAGATGGAGTACATGCATTTCCAGGTTACAACATGGTTGCACATTTTGTTGTGTATAACTGGGATGCTGGCAGTGGAGCCATGTATTGGATGTTGTAAGTAGGGATGGTGTGAGTTTCTTAATAGCTGAGGAAAACTTTGTGGTGATTGGAAGAACATGAAGTGACAGCAAAGGTTTGGGGTGAGTACTGAGAAATGTAATGGAGGAGAGGAAGGTCAGGGCTTTACAGTGAGAGATTTTGGCAGACTTTTGTTTGTTCTTGCAAGGCTGACACATACTGCTTTTATTTATCCTTGCTGACCTGCGTGCTTGTTCTTTTTAAAGGTTTGTTTTAGCTTCTTTGCTTTCTTGTAAGAAAATTGGCTGAGATTAGAGGACTGGAGCATGTGGGGTCAACAGAGGATGGAGAAATGACAAGCAGGTATGCAACCTGTTCAGTATTATGGCAGTGGTAACTGTGGTTTAGGTGACAGAACAGGAAGGGAGAAAAATGGAGTGCAGTGCACAGATTGGTATGACTAGTGGTGGTGTTCAGTGCTCCAGATACAAAAACCTTTTAAAAGTGGAACTTCTCCAGTTTAAAAAAAATATATTAAAAAATCATGAAGTTCAAATATTTACTGCCCTAACTGCTGTCTCTGGGCAATTTGTATAGATCAGTCATAAGCAATCCAAACATCCCAAACATTCTCAATGTAAACTATTTGTTTCCTTTGCCCAGAGTTTGTTTTGAGATATAATCATCACTTCTCTGTCTTCAGTGGAGGTGATTGTCAGCTGTATGCCCACAGTCTTGATGATAAGAAGATGGCCTTGAAGATAGTAATTTCTTGAGACAGCCCTCAAAATTCAGTGTTACAATGGGCCCAAGTCAGAATGTGTTTGTGTGAGACACACGCACCTTGAATATGTTGTATCTCAGCCAGGCTGTTGCAGGATCATATTGTGCTGCACAAGACAGTTGGTCTTCAAAAGTAATTAAAGTATGTTCTGATAAATGCTGGGATTCAGCTTAATGAACAAAACAGAAATCACTAATATGTTACCTTAGAATAAAGCTATATGCACAATGGGTTCTAGTACAGATTTGTACTGCAAGTGGATTTTGTTAGGTAAACTTGTAAAGGAATTCTTTTGCTTTCGTTGGAGATTATGTGCTGTTCCTTTGGTCTCTTGGAGGATTGAGCTGAACCTGCTGCATGTTCTCAGGGTGGATGGGGACAATTCAGTGCATCTGCTGCTTGCTACTGCAGTTTTCAGCAGTAAAAACGGTGTGCAGTGCATGACTGGTTTGGCAGAACTGAAGCTGTTTCACTGCTTCGTGTTAGGCAGAATCTATATTGTGTTGGTTTAAAAAAGCAAATCAAGTATCTCTGTCTTTAGGCAGTCTCGCCTGTTTTTTATGGAACTCCCCTTAACTCTGATCAGTCCTGTATTACAGTGCTGTATTTTAGAATAATGTGAGGCATAACTAGTTAAGCATAACTTACCAGTGATGGTGTTTTGTGTACTTTGTATGTGTACAAAGGAAGGTCTGTGCGGAGACAATGAGCTCAGGTCTTCTCTGCTGTAGATTTTTCAGAGACAACTCTATTTAGTTTACTCTAGTTTATCTCTACCAGCTTTAAATAATGGTAATGGGAATGTTAGACACCTATAGAAGGTGTTTCTAGTGGCATTGATGTTTTTAGTATTATGTTGTGCGTATCTGCTGAAAGCAGCATGAGGTGAGGAAAGCTGTTAAAAACATCACTGCTAGGAAAATCTTTGTTTACACTGGTTCATGTTGTTACTGAAGTTGTAAAGGGCCAGAATTCCAGACACTATTCAGAAACTTCTGGCACTGTTTTTTATGCAATGTTTATTTAGCTGTTTCTTCTCTACAAAGAAAGAAGAGCAGCAGCAAATTTGAGACTTTGTGCCTTTCTCTTTGGTTTTATATCTTCCAAAATTGTGCTTTATGAAATGTCTTTTTTAGTTGAAAATTTCTAGATAATTTAAATATAGAGCATGTTATTAGCACCTGGGATGAGAAGTTCAGTGCAGTCAATACCCTCCCCTTTCTTTAGTAACTAAATAGAATTGAAGTATTTGGAACAGTTGTTCTTCTAGTTTGATTTTTTAATTGATCCATCCTCCCAAGTCAAATTTATTAAGCAAAGCAGAATCACTTTCCGTTCTGTAGCTGAGATTAAAATCCCCTGATTGATGGGCTTGCACTCTTTCTTCAATTTACAGAGGCGTTCACCGAGTCTCCGCTCTGAGTCTTCCCTGGAACACAGTTTGCGGATTACTGTTGGTAATGACCGGTATTGCATTGGCACGCCGGAGCGAAGGAGGCTGCCTGATAGACTGGGCTCACCAATTGATAACCTGAGTGACAGGTATGGTCCTCTGCAGGTGGGGATTCATGTGGGTGAAACAGCGTGGGAATGGCTACTGGATGAGACCAGACATCTCATTAGCCCACTGAATGCCTAGGGAATGAGGGTAAGCATGTAGTGATGCTTCCCAGGAATATTCCCCCAGCCCCTCGCAAGTTGTGGTGCAGAGAATTCCTGAACGAAAGTCTCTGCCTGTGTAACTCTAAACAGATATTTCTTCTCTAATTTTTGTCAGCTCTTTCTAAATCCCGTATAAACTAAGCGTGCACATCATATATTGCTGGAGGGAGTCTGATGTCAATCCCTTGGGTGCTTCTTCCCCTTAAGGGTAGGATGTCACTTGGAGACACTTCATTTGACATTTCACTGCTTCAGCCACCTTCTGTTTCTTAGGAACCTGCCTAGTCCTTGCTTAAAGGAAGGTTGTTTAGTATAAGGATAGTGTAAAACTTCAACTTCCTGATTTATTGGGAGGAACTGTCTACTTTCCTAATTTTTGAGACTAGTCTAGAAGAAAACTCTAAAGCAGCTTGAAGGAGATTATTATTTTGACTTTAGAAACTTGCAGAAGAGAACATAGTCAGACAGTCTCATACATTATAAAGGAAGTGTTAGAATTGTTAGGATCCCTTGACTGAAATTGGAGAGAAACAGTTAATGGAGAGAATTGTTTTTTGTTAAAATACTTCACTGCTGTGAACAGTGAAGTATAAATATTAGTAGATACAATTAGGAACGTTTTGCCTTCAGTAGGAGAACCGGTAAAATCTGGTGAAAGAAAGAAAATCAGAAAACTGCAAATAATTCTCTTTGTCTTGAATTGCAAAATTAAAGATGGCATAGCTTGTGCCCCAGAGCATACAGTTGCACTTTCAGGTCAGGGATAAGCATCCAGCACAGAAAAAAGCTATTACCACTTCCATTTTTGATGCAAATATCATCAAATGTTAAAAAAAAAAAGATGAGAGAGAGGGAAGTGAGCAGAATAAATGAATTTCCTGTCTTTCTCAGGTGTGAAGTTAAGTTTCAGCAGGTGTAGAAAACAAAATGAGAGTTTGATTTTTGGTACTGTCACTTTTATTCCTTTACCTCAGTTCTCCTGGCATCAGTGTTTGATTTGTAAATCCCCTGTGCAGTCTGCAGTCTTCTAAATGAAATGAGCGTGTGTGGGCAGGGAGAGTACAGTGGCTGGAAGGAAAAGGAAGTGATATGTTGGGAACTAGCACTTCTCTGGCAAATTAGGAACATTTGAGGGCAGGGGGTGGTGGTGTTTGTCCCATTGCTTCATGTTCTCAGGTGAGATTTTAGATTTAACCTCTTCTGTGGTGCTGATGCATGGTTAGAAGTAACATCAGGTATAGCACAGTTTATTTAATGTAAGAGTGAGAAATCACAAAAGCTGACTTCTCTATTACAGAACCCATACATGTGAAACAGAATGGTAAGAATAGACTCCAGAGAAGGTTTAAAAGTGACAGATGAGTTAGAATGAGAAGAAGATAAAGTGAGACCATGTAGACTTTAATCTTTAAGTGACTTCCTTGTATTTGTAGTGTAAGTATGCAAGAACTTCATGTTGTTACATTTGCTTTTTTTTTGTCTAATCTCTGCTGGCTGCACTTTCTGAGTGATGCCCTTTGTCCAGAAGCTTGAAGTATGTGACAACCAAGTCACCTGTTAACTTTTCCTAAATCGTCTAGGTACGATTTCTGAATTCTAAGTTTCTTCACTCCTAGCCATTTTATTTGTTTTCAAAAGACACTTGGTATTTGGTTAAGGACATTGTTTATCAAGTATTTTTCATTGTGTATTTTTTCCCCTCTCTGAGAGGCTGCCCTGGTATTGGGGCACTGACTTTATATTTATCACTGGGCTGTAAAATGGTCCTTATTGTTACTGCTCATATCACATTTTTATTTTGCATGTGGTACGTTCTCATTCTAATTAAAAAAAAAAAAAGGCAAAAGAAAAAAGTGTTTCCTGAAGATGTCTCCTCAAATTTTGAAGTAATTGGAGCAAATAATTTTGAATTTAGTTATTCTCAGCTATTTTTGCTAACTACTCTACTTTGATATTTCAAGCAATCACTTTGACACATTATTCTCTGTGATTTGCAGGGCCTTGGGAGATTAGAGATGTTCATTAGTCTATAAAGGAAATAAAATACCAAAGGAGGGGAATCAGAGAGGCTTTTAGAGTCTCCTGCAGCAGTGGATTTTCAGGATGCCCAAGGAGACTTTCTAAGGGTGTGTATTCCCATGCAGATCTGTCCTAAAACATCTGTAAGAACTTGCCCCAAGTTTCTAGGAAAGCTGGTCTCCTGCACATGTCTAAATAGGCACACTGAATGCTGCTGGACTGTGTCTTCAAGTTCACCTAGGCAGCTTCAGTCTCCTGCTTGGACCAATAAGTGCTTTTTTTGTCTTCTAGAATCTCAATCTGTCAAAGTGAAAAATAAATCTTTTTCTCTCTCGCATCTTCCATCTGTCCGGCTCTCAGTATTTTTAAAACATTCTACTGCTATCTGAGCTGGCACAAGCTATGGAGAGTATCCCACCAATTCTTTCATCTGAGGTTAATACAAAAGATAGACCAAATCACTGCAGAGACTTGGTCTGCATTAAGCAGTGTTCTGAAATAGTGGTTTTTGGCATGATATCAAGAGTAACAGTTGGCTTGAATATGAGCAGCTCATCTGACTCCCTATTCAAAGACTGTGTATTAAAGTGGAGTCCTGTTGATTGCTGACAGCAGAATACCACTATTTATTTCTATTTCTGTGTATGTGAATAAACATGCCAAAAAGTAAATTACCTTACACTAGTTGTAGGTCTCTGAGGCATCATGTGTGTGTAGCCTGTGGTCTGTTTTCCATTTCTGAAACTGCAAATTCCAGTGGTTGATGGATTCTTTGTTGGTGAAGGAATTGGGATGGTCACAGTGGTACCACCTTGTATCCTCTCTCGGGGATGCAGTAGCCAGTAGTGGACATCACTGGCTGAAAGCATCCAAACCAATTAAGAGGGACGTAACTCTATTGGACTGTATGCACAGAAAACATGTTTCAAAGAATCCTGTAAGGCAAGTAATCATTTTTCCCACAGCTGTATTTAATTTTCAGGTTTTAAATTTGCATTTTAGCTGTTCGAAGTGTATTTGGAATGTCTTGCTAGTTTTAAATACAGTAGATTTGCTGTTCCTTTCTTTCCAAAGTATGATTAAAAATTCCTGTGCTTTGTCACTGCAGTCAGAGTATTTGAATTGTAGGTGACAGCTGCCAGACATGCATCTAAATAATTTTATTTGCACAAAAATCAGCTGAAGGTATATGGTGAAACACATCTGTTACTCCATCAGGTGTGTTCATGCAGCTTGTACAGGTTTAGTAGGCTCTCAGAAAACGTGCCACTAGGAATAGACATACCTTTATGTAGGTTGTGAAAACAACAATTATTTATGAAATTTAATTTAGCTATTTGTAGATATTTTTGTGCTTTTGGAGGAGGATATGTGTGGTTTGCTTTTGGATATGTGTAGTTTGCTGAAAACTGGAAAGATACCATGTAATACAATGGGTACAGGTGCATGCCGGATTTGTTTTATGTATTGGACTGATAAAGTATCTAATAAATGCTTTGCAATGATGCAACGTAAAGTGAAGTTTTGTGTTGATTTTGTTCTTAAATATGCATGTGTAAATTATGAAAATACCCAAGAAAAAGACCTTGCCTGTGCAATCTCTGTTATTCTTTAGTCTGTTGTGAAAAACTGAGGCTGTAATTTATTTGCAGGTTTTTTTGAAGATGTCTTCTGGCATGGCTTGATTTGTCCCTTCTGAAGTCTATGGAGGGACCTTTTTGAGTAGGAGGAAGTGATTTTTGTGGATTCAGGCCATTATACATAGTTTATCTCAAATTGATTCACTCAGGAAAGAGTCTTCTGTCTCATTGATGTCACTTAGGGAGCACATTTTGTTTCTTGGATGATCTTGCTAGATTTTGAAATATCAATGAGTAAAACCAGCAGCTGGTTACTTTTAAAGTGGTTTGGTTTGTTTCTGCCTTATCTACAGAAAAGTCCCAGGAAAGTTTTTAGGCATAAAGAAAAAGGCCTTACTTTAAAAAGTAGCCATAATTGTAGGTGTCTGTAGGAATTGGTCCAAAAGTAGATACTCCAAGAGAAGAAGCTGGTTATTCTGATGCTGTGACAGTTGCACATCCACTATGTGTAATGATGCAGGGGCTGGCACAGAAGAATGGTACTGTTACACTTAATCTCCTTGGTATATACATACCAGAAACTGTGCTTCCTTTTAGGTATGGGGTTCATGTGATTAGTGACAGTGCTGTCTGCATATCTGTTGCAAAAGAAAACGTTGGTAGAATTTGTGTCCTTGTCCACAGCTGAAGATAAAAAGAGGATCTGGTTGCATTTGCCAGTGTGAAACTGAATTATACCTTGAATAATTCATAGGAAATCTGACCTTGGCATCTTACTGGGAGAGGTGAGGAAAGGGATTGTGGTCTGAAATATGATAGTAAGGGTTTTTTTAAAACGTGTAGTCTCTCACATTCACAGAAATTAATCCATCCTATCAATTTTTCAAGGCTCTTATTCCTCAGTATGAGTTGAATTGTTCATGTGACTGTGTTTGCAGGTAACTTCCTAGGAGGGATGAACAGTACCATTAAAAATAAAAGTCTCCCTCTCTACCCTGCCTTTTAAGTACATAAAATGTTGGTTCTGTTTAGTGAGGGAGATGTTATTTTGAAACTGGTTTGGAAATTTCTTACCCTTGAGTAGGAGTAAGACTTTGTTTGCTCTGATTCAAGTACTTCTATTCTGTGTTTCTCTCACACAGGGATGATATGGCTGATGGTCCAATATTCACTAGAGGCCTCACATGTCCTCGTGGCCTTGAGAGATACCCGGCACATGAAGATCAGCCTTCAAGTCCCTTCATTCCGAGGCATGATGAAGACTACCGCAACCGAGATGTTTTCCTCCACCGTTCAGAGTACAGTCCACACTATGGCCGTCGGGAGGAGCTGCCTCGTGGATCTGACAGAGATGGTGACAAACTGAGAAGATCCCCCTACCCACTGAGGGCAGAGGAGAGGGGACGAGACATAAAGCGTCCACGGTATGAAAAGGATGAGAAGATGCATGGTGTGAGTGGAGAGCATCAGGGTTTCTCATCAGGAACACGAAACTACCGCAGGCGAAGCCGCAGCCGTAGTAGAAGCCTGAGCCCGTCATACCTGAATGAAGAATTCCGAGAGCTTGACCGTGCAAGGAGGAAAAGAGAAGAAGAAGAGCGCAGTAGAAACTTGAATCCTGATGTTTCAGGCAGTGGCTACACGATCCCTGGCTTGACTAACACATTACAGACTTCTGAACCTCGGTATACATACAGGCCTGAAGAAATCCCACCCATGCCCAAAAAATCTATTTTGAAGAAACGAGTAGAGATGGAAGTAGAGTCTGCTGTTCAGGTTTGGTCTCTGTGTGTCTGTCTATGTGCTTCTACTTTCCAAAACAGTTACTTCATGATACAGAATGTTAGTTTGATTTCCAAAATAGGAAAGCCAAATCTTTGTCTCCCTTTCCTTAAGAGGACAGGTATCTTTCTGCAGGGCCGTATAAGTTTGAAGTGGATTAGAAACTTTAAATGATTATGGCATTTAATCAGGAATCATATATATATACAGTCTGAGACAGAATGAAATGTCTTTGTGGAAATTCAACCCATGATGCAGAGATCTGGGCCAGCTTTCACAGAAAAGCTGACTCTCATAGTACCACAGGCAGTCAGGATATTGATTGAAGCTCTTCCCCTGTTGCAGTGTCTTTTTCTTGCTTCTTTATAGATTTAGAGAACTGCCTAATGCATCCTCAGTACCTCTGTTTGAAAACAGCTTTTAAATTTCCTTATTTTTTTCCCTTTGAACTACAGACTGGGATCAGCCCTACTTAAGTTGTGCCAAACCTATACCAGTTGAGTCTCAAAATTAGAGCACTGGACAGATAAGTGGCTGTGACTACTGTGATAAACTGATGTTTTGTGTTTTAACACATCACTTTGATTTGCCTGTTTTACTGGTCAATGTTGGTTTGACAGTGACATATTTATCTCAGGAGTGCTCAGATACTGAGCATCCCATTCCATACCTATTACCGGAAATGCTGTTTAATATGGCATTAATTATGAATATCTGAAGAAGTGACTGAGAATAACCCCAATGCAGTAGTTTTTATCTGACTTAAGGTATTGAAATCCTGTGTGACTATGACTAAACTCAAAGCATATCCAAAATTATATAACAGGGTTTCAATTTAAAAATTTCAGTTCTTATGCTTGCAAAAAATTTGTGAAATATAATTGTGATTTTGTGTGTTCTCTGAGATAAACATTCATTGTTGGACATGGCATTCCAGAATCATCAGGCAACTTGGATTGTAATATTCTATGTTCTCTTTCAACTGCATATTGTCTCTTCTAACACTTTTATTCAGCTGTAAACTCAAGGAGAAATGAACATGTTCCTTTGTTCTGTGAGGTGCATAGTGCCTTAGAAGTAAAGAGTATCTTCTCTCTTTCAGCCCGAGGGCTTTTCAAGCAGTCCAGCCCCCAGCAAGGATCTTCCTCTTCTTTCTAGTCAGTCTTCTTTGCCCGAGAGCAACAACGTAGCTGCTTTTGCTTCTGAAGTGGAAAACTTTCTCAAACGGTTTAACAAAGGCTCTCTTGTGGAGTCTTCAAACAAGGAGTTTCATGAAGGTTTGTGTGAGTGGAACCCACTCTCTGGGCCTCCCAAAGACACTTTGATGTTTGAAGAGAAGCTTGGAAGCTTCTTAAGTCACAAAGAAAAAGTAGAACCCAAGTCAGAGCCCACTGATCGCCATACTGACTTCCTGCTGCCTCATGAGAGGGCCAGTCAGGATGGCAGTGGTTTCTCCCGAATTCTGGGCATGATGGCTGATTCTGTCAGTGCTCAGGAGAAGAGGAGGCGTAGCTTTCCTGACATTGAGGACGAAGAGAAATTTCTTTATGGTGATGAGGATGAAGAGACCAAAATTGAATCTCTCCCCATAGAGAAGCCCCCAGTTAGTTGTGGCAATGAGATAATACAGAAAATGAGCCCACCTCCTTCTCCTGCTCCAGCTGTCAAGATGGATCCTTTAGAAGAGCCAAACGCAGAGTATGCAAAAATCCACGACTTACTCAAAACCATTGGACTTGACATTGGTGTTGCAGAAATTGGAAAACTGGCTGTTCGTACCCAGGAACGCCTTCATGGCAAAAAGCTGGCATCTCGTTCTCCGGATCGTCGCTCTTCAGACACTCGCAGACTGGACGCTTGGGAGCTGCGCCGCAGCCGCAGTGACACTCGTTCTCCCGAGTCAGGCCAGCAGCGTTCAGTGTCACCTCTGGGCTCTTTCCAGCAGCCTAAAGATGCGTCCTCTCTTCAGAAACCAGACTATGCAACGAACAAGCCACTCGGACAGGAGATACCTCCACACGCACCAGAACAGCCTCTTCCTTCTGTCTCTCTCATTCCTTCAATTCCACCAACTCCTGCTGGTTTGCCACCTACACCTACTTCTGTTTCCCAATACCAAATTCCCAACTATTCCCACTACACTGCTGCTCAAATGCCCCAAAACTATCCCACTCCCACAATGGCTCCTCCAGGATATGATGCATATGGGCATTATATGGCATATGCAGCCTCTGGCTGGCCCATGTACCCCACTGCCCAGCAGCCTAATCCTACGCTATCAGAAGCTCATGGTCTTCTTACTATGGCCATATCAGCGAACCCCACGCGTCCCAATCTCCGGGTGATTGAGACAGTCTCTCTGGGAAAGGATGTCCCTGATGTAAAAAGAGATGGTTCTGTGCTTGTTCAAGTCCCTACCACTCCTTCTCATTCCAAAGCACCCCTTCGTCTGTCGTCACACCCTCTCAAAAATACCACAGAAAGGATGTCGGATGAAAAAAATCGGGCAGCTCAAAAGCAGAAGGTATGTTAGGTATTCTGATACTTCAGAATGTGTTGGATTGCATGATTGGTGGGATGGAAGCTTTTTCTCTTCAGGTGCATCTTTTTTTTTTTTCTGAGTTGCTCCAGTTTAAAAATAGTTTGACCTAGTTTACTTCTGTTAAAGATTTCTAAGCATTTGTCTGTATTAATCTGTGACACTTGTAAAAAATGCATTGTAAATCTCCCGAAGTTGTATGCCATCGGCTATGACAGAACAGATGAAATCAAAAACAAAGTTGAATTTCTTTGAACCAGCCAAAATCTTACAGAGAAAACACATGGTGGCCACAGCTTGGCTTTATTCTGCTGAGATTTAGATACTGAAATACCTGAAGATATCAGGGGATGTGTAAAAATCTGAAGGGACAGTGTAAAGAAAATTAAATGGCTTTTTTTACTGATGTCCAGTGGCAGAACAAGAGGCAGGAGGCACAAACTAAAACACAGGAGGCTCCATCTGGACATGCTACATTGTACAAAATACCACGATTATACCTGTATTAGACATTCTTAAATACACTCTAAAGGATATCATCATTCACCATCACATACAACCTTCTCTCTACATTTATATTAATTCTCTTACAAAAATCACAAAATGAGAAGAATTTAGGGGAAACTACCTGGAGGCTCTGACACCAGTTCAGGTCATGTGTGTTAGTGTTTTCCTCTTATAATTACCTTGGTTTGTACAATAATTAGAGAGTAGTGGGGAAGAATGTATTTTAAAATAGGAAACTGTAGTTACACAACTGTCAGAGATCTGGATGATTCCCAAAAGTTGCATTTTCAGACTGGTGTCCACTTTGTTGTTAAAATAAGGGCATAGAATTATTTGGGTATGCGGGGACAATTAAAAATCATCTTGTTCCAACCCCACTGCTGTAGACAGGGACACATTCCACTAGACCAGATTGCTCAGAGCCCCTTCCAACCTGGCCTTGAAGACTTCAGGGCTGGACAGTCCACAGTCTCTATGGGCAACCTGTTTCCATGCCTCACCATCCACCTTGTAAAGAAATGCTTCCTTTATATGTAGTTTAAATCTACCCTCTTTTAGTTTGAAACTGTTGCCACTTTTGTGACTACAGACCTTGGTAAAATATCTGTACACATTTTTCTTTCAAACCCCTTTAGGAATGGAGGCTCAATATGATCTTTTATTATAAGAGCCTTTTTTTCACTTGTATGAAGTGCTACGTCAGCAAATAAGTGAGCTTCCACTTCTTGCAGGAATAATAATTTCTTCCGCTGACACAGCTGAAATTTTGTTCTTAATGAAATTTAGTACCTTTGGAAGAGCTCTCTTGGCTAAAGGTGTGTGGTTTTCTCCTGCCCTGACATACCTTGGTAGCTCATCTGTGCATCTTGGTAGAACTTCTAAGGCTTTGTCTGCACTACAGAAATCTTTGTCTTGGGCTTTTGTTGGGATGGCTTGGAGTATAAAAATTTGCATGCTCCACTTGATGCCCCCATGCTGCAGAAAACTGAGAAAGAGAGAATGGTGCTTTGATGATAAAAAAAAAGCATACAAAACCAAAATAATAATAATAATTTAAAAATCTCCTTATGTTGTTTAAGATGTAGCTTAAGTCTGTTGGTAGAACTACTTCAGGAAGGATTCAGGGATCCTGCCAATGTTGACATTGCTATAGTAGAAGAGATTGTCTAGGGGAGTCAAGATCATTTGTTTGTTAAGGGAGGAATCTGTAGTAAGATTTAAGAGCCTTGTGAAGGTAAAAAAAACGGGATTTCTCTCTTGAAAAATGAAGCTGGAAAAGAAACTGAAAGAACTTTTCAGATTTCATTTTAGCATATTGCTTGGTTTCCTTCTATGAGAATCAATGAAAACCAGTGAAAAAAGGATTTGTGAGCTCCCCATGCCACAGTTTACCGTATTGAACAATAAACAAATTTCATCCTGATGTTTCATGACAGATTGAAGCACAACCTAACTAACAGCTCAAATGGGCCAGAGTCAAAGCAGGAGGCAAGGTGAAGGGCTGTGAAGGCTGATGGAACATGCTAGCTGTAGAGATTCTGCATGAATTTTGAACAGCCATTTGTCATTGATCTTGATTAGCTCTGTAGAAGATAGTCAGCTGAGCCTAGGGGCCTTGGGCAGTGGTGCAACAAACAGCAGTTTAGAGGAATACACTGCCCAAAAGAAAAAAAAATTCCCACAAACTGGGTTGAGGCATGACCACACAATACAGTTACTTTCAGATACAGAGGGAGAGGTGTATTTACTGTGTTAAAATACTCAAGAACATTTTGGGAATAGCGAGGAGTGTTCTGTGTCTGAAAAGCTGAGGTCTTCCTGTCATTCTTGCAAGACTGTTTAACTTCTGTTGGGAAGAGAAGAAAATCCAGACATCTTCCAATTTATTTAGGTGATAGAAGAGAGAGAAAAACTGAAGAATGATCGAGAAGCACGGCAGAAGAAGCTTTACTATCTCAAGACTGAATTGGACAGGCTTCGTAAACAGCAAGGTAAAGTGCATTAACATCCTCCCAGCCCCTGCTTCTTTTTTCTCCCCCACTGGGATGTGTCACAAGTCCTGGTATCTAACAGGAGAAGGAGGACCAAAATAAGAATAGTCCATAATGTATGTTCATACTCCTGGCAAGGCACAACTCTTGAAAAAGCAGTGACCTAGTTACTATATTAAGATAAATTACATCAAAATTTGAGCAGACAGTTGCTCTTGCATCTTTTTGGCTTGATAAGCTAAAGGAATGGTACTTTATGCATTTTAGTGCTTCTTTAGAAGAAGTGAGAAATAGTGACTGAAGATGTTATTGTGCCTTTCAATTTTTCATGAATCTTATCTAGAGATGGAAAAGTCCTCTGTCAAGAGAGCTAATTTTTTGTGTCTTTACAATTCGTTTGGTCCAAGTAAATACTTAATTCCCTCACCTTTGGAAAATGATACTTTCAGGTTAGAATAGGCAATTTAACTTCTGCTTGTTTTGTCACACAGGGAAATAGTGATTATAAATTGATACTCTGGAGGATTATGGTGCCTGTCTTAAGGAGTGTGTTATGGTAGTCCCTATAGAGACACGTCATGCAGATTTAGTGATGCTGTACCTGAGAGTCAGTTCCATCTTTACAACTTTATACTGAAGATTTAGCCATAACATTTCATATTAGTATTTTACTTGTTGCTGGAATTACTGTACAGATCTAAAGTCAGTTTTCCTGTTTAGTTTCTGACTCTTCTGCTTCCTTGATTGGCTCAGGCGAGATGTTGAGGAAAAAACGTCGTGAGAAGGATGGACACAAAGACCCCTTGTTGGTTGAGGTGAACAGACTACAAGAGAATATTATGAAGGAGATTGCAGAGCTGCATAAAGAATCTGATGTGGCTGACAAGAAGCAGTCTGAGCTTGACAAAGTAGCACAAATCCTGGGGATTAACATATTTGAAAAACCCCGGAAACCATCTGTGGAAACTAAAGATTCCTCGGAAAAGAACAGCAAGTCAGAAAATGCAAAAGGTGTAGAGAAAACATCTTCCTCCAACAAGGTAAAGTCTTAAAGTTTGTGTGCTAATGATTTTCCCACTAAGAGAAGCGGGCAATGGGGAGACAGCTGGTCCCAAACATTTACTAAAGGATCATTTGATGTCATTTGTTACCACATCTCTACACTGGCTTTGATGTTGCATGCAGGTGAGAGTCAATGTATCAGTGTATATAATGTCCCTCAGGTTTTGTGCAGTTCAGCACCACTTACTGTTTTTTATCTTGGTATTGCTGAGGTGTTGGTTGGATTGAACAGTATCATGAGTGTGTGTAGCTCTTTGGTCTCAATACCATACCAGGAGGACAAACTTTTTTTTTCTCTATGAAATTTCTGTCATGGCCTTTCAGGGAGGAGTGTTTATAGCAGCAAAGCTCTCCAAAAGTTGGGAGCATGTTAGTCTTCTCACTGGGTAATGATAGTAACAAATCACAAGACTTAAAGATAATGGTCAGCATAAAATGTTTCTTATATACAGATGTTCTCTCTTAAGAAATGTCAGTATGCATCAGTATGGTCTCTCTGACATGGTCTGTACTACTCTGTGCTGGATGTACCAGAACAGGCTTACTGCATTCCAGAAGATAGTTTTGCTTTGAAAGTAGGATGGATACTACCATCTGAAAGGTTATGCTTGTGTTCAGGAAGTCAATTATCCTGCTTTTCAGATGTTTATTCAAATATGTAACAGAAACAGCTAATGGGAAATTGTAGATGAATTTTGTGTACATCTTAGCATATATATTTTTTGCAGGGAGTAAAATGTTAGTAGGGTAAGAGGTATAAGGAAAACTGAGAGGGCACCTCCTCAGTTTGTGTGAAGGGAGGATGTCAAGAGCATGAAGCCAGGTTCTTCTCAGTGGTGTCAAGCAGTAGGACAAGAGGCAATGGGCAGAAACTGATGCACAGGAAGTTCCAGCTGAATGTGAGGAAGATCTTCTTTACTGTTGGGTGACTGAGCACTCGAACAGATTGCCCAGAGAGGTTGTGGAGTCTTCCTCACTGGAGATACTCCAGTACCATCTGGACACGATCCTGTGCCATGTGCTCTGGGATGACCCTGCTTGAGCACAGAGGTTGGATCAGATGACCCACTGTGGTCCCTTCCAACCTTACCCATTTTGTGATTCTGTATTTCCTCCAAAGCCGCCCAAAACTGTTTATCCTGTAAAATTTTCCTTTTGCTTTATTGTGTTCTGAGAACTCATTAGGTATCTTTAATTTAAAGACTTGCTTTTGGTTTTTTGTTGTTTCTCAAAACATCTCTGAAGTTTACTGTCCACTTACTTGAACAAATCGTTTGCTTCAGTAAACTAAAGTAGGCAAAAATGTTTGTTAAGTCCTATATTGCATTAAGTTATATTGTTTTTTTTTCTTGAGATATGGCATGTGTGAATATATTTCTCATTATTTTAATTTGCATTGTCTATGTCATCCAAACCCATAATGACTTGATCTCATTTTCATGGTTCCTTATTTTAACATGGAAAATTGTGAGTCCTCGGCAGGAACATTTAATATTTTCATACATATGTAGGCACAGAGGACATGGCCTTTAGCCTCTAAATTCATGTTGTAGTTCTGATTAACCTTTTTTCATGAAAAGAAAGATGGTGCTGGCCTTTCAACATTGAGATCGGTTGACTTTGCCAACCTGAGGGCAAAAGCCTTTGCCTTTCTGCTTATTTGCAAGGCACCTTGTGGTCCCTTGCTACTGACCCTGTGTCTGTGTGTTGTAGTTACACAGTCAGTGCAGAGGTGAAGCCAGTGTTACTGTGCTAAACAGACAGATCATCCTGTCTGGGCTCTAAATAGCAGCAAATTATAAAGGCATCTTTGAGCTGGGGTAATGCACAAACTGGAGTTAAGAGTGGGCTGAGAAGCATTGTCTTTTTAAAGTTTTGATTGAGATAGTATTTTTATTGGTGTATGTCTATAAATAACATAAACATTGATGCTTGTGTGACATTGTGAACATCCTTCCATGCACCTCCTGCAGATCATAAGTTGATCTCATTGTTCAAGAGAATGTATGCTATGTTCTTGCTGACAGAATACGTGCAAATATTCATTGGGTCACTTCTTATTCTGCTACCAAGAACTAGATTATATTGAGATATGGTTATCTGCGGAGTGCATAGTGACCTGGCTGTGTCTTCATGTTTGATTTACAGTGCATGTTGGGGGGCGTGGTGTTAAAGAATTTAAAGTAAGGCAGATGTTATTTGACAATTTTCAATCTACTTAAATAGATTTGTTCAGTGCTGGTAGTGAATAACTTGGAAATCATGCAACCAACTCGAGTCTGCTAAATTAACATGCTGTTCTTTCCAGACTGCCATGCAAAATGATGACATGATGGACTTTATGCCATTGAAAATGTAACTCAGAACTCAAAATACATCTAGTACTATTGTAATCTAAATTACCAGGGCTCATTCGTGGTATATTTCAGATAATACTTGTTTTGCTACAAGTTTAGTTTAGTATTAATTTTGGATAAAGTCCTGAAATGTCTGTATATCACTATATGGTGTCTTTCTGTACAGATCAATGTAAGTGCAAACCTCACATGTTTAAATCACAAGATCCTTCACCCTATATGCTTAGGTAATTAACAAAACACCATCTTTCTTTTATTATTAAGCAGTAAGTTTTCTGGAGAGTTCAGGAACACTCAAATAATCTGATAAAACTGATGGAGTTAAATACTTGTAGTCACTTTTTGCTTCCTTTTCCATTCTGCTTTCATTCAAGCTACTTTTACAGTAACTTCTGAATGCCTCTAGGGGAACCATTTGAGGTCTTCTGGGCACTGTTTGGCTAGTATGGTAAATTGGAACTGTTATGTGAAACCAATAAAGTGGGAAGGGTGCATGCCACAGGGAATTTGTTCATTTGGTTCCTTGATTACCTACAACCATCCAGCCATTACATCTGGGACCCTTATTGGAAACTCTTCACTGCAGCCACGCAGCATCTTAGTCGGCAATACCAGCTCTCTGAAACAGTGGAATTAACCTGGGCGCTGAAAAGCAGGTGATATATTTTTTTTGTGTGTATGGCTTCTGCTGGAGGCAGGTTCTGAGTTCTAGAGCATTTTGTCTGTCCTGCCTTGTCTTAGAGAAGTGTTTCCTTCTGTTCAATTTAGGAATCAAAAACTACTAATGAAAAATCAAGAGGTAGAAGCCCGAAGCCAGCAGAATCCTCTTCACAGTCCTCCAAACATCCTTTCCAGTTGGCCAATATTTATGACTATTATGATGCAGGGAACCACTGGTGCAAAGACTGCAATACCATCTGCGGGACCATGTTTGACTTTTTCACACACATGCATAATAAGAAACATAGACAGGTATGTTGCAGGCTTCCTTCACTAAGTGCATTTCATATTGTTATGAATATTAACACTAAAACATACATCACAGAACTACATTTTACAAGAGAACCTGAAGTAATAACAAACCCAAGAAGTAACTTATCAAATTCTTTTCCCCTAATGTTGGATTGAGCAATTGTACAGCTACTGGTGTTTTCCAAATAATGTAATTGGGGCCTGTGTTCAGTTTGCTCGGGTTTGCCACTTGTGTTTCACATGTTTACCTGTTCTTTGTGGTCATTTATATTTTACACTTTTCACAGGTTTTTTTGTCATTATAAATTACAAAATGGGAGGGAAAAGAGAGGAAAATTAGTTGTAAATATTTGCACATTGATTTTAATGTTCAGTGTTCTAAAAGAATATTAAAAAGGAAAAAGACAAGTGTACTTGCCTTGCTAGTGTAATATATGAGCCTATATACCTCTGTCACTGTGCAAATAGACCCTGGATCCTTACAACAGACCTTGGGCTTCGAAGACCCAGAGCGAGACCAAACAAGAGTCCATAAAACGCATTGATAAGATAACGGTTCCTGCCAAAGGTATGTTAATTTTTATTAACTCGGCTGTCATCCCTCTTTGCCCTCCAGCAAGCCCCACTTGCTCAGAGAAAGGAATTTTCAAAACTTTACCTTGGTATAGGAGCACATATAGATACTGTATTATTAGGAAAAAGGCAAATTATTTAGTTTCTTGACTGTTCTTGTGGAAAAGGTCTTGAAGCAAGAGTGTAGGAAAAGTGTGGTTTCTTCTCTTTTTAGAGATTAGTTTTTATTTTGAATACCAGTTGTCTTTCAGTGTAGTTCTGAAGTAATTTTTGCCAACATATTAGAATTCAGAGCATGACCACAATAGTTGGCAGTGTTTGGGTAGATCTTGCACAGTATTCCACACAGGCTTGTAGCAGACTTTTCCATTCAGTACATTTTTAGCAGAGGTCTCCCTGAAAACTGACCGATGAGTACTTGTTATAGTGTAGATACAGAGAATCTGAGACAGACATATGGAAGGAGCTGTTACTGAGTTGAAAATTAATATAGTGTTTAAAATATGAATGTCTAAAAGACCTGCCAGTGATCAACTCATTTTATTAATCTGTTACATATTTCTAGTAGTGCCCACTAAAAAAGAATCTGCAGTGTCTTAGATAACTGTAGCAGGTTCTGTAGGCACAAGGATGCAATCTTGCTGAACTTCAACGAAAATATTTGTGTTCTGTTTATAAACCAGGTATTTAGTATTTGAGCAGACTGTACCACAGAGATGGAAAATAGATCAAGGCTGTAGGAAATGTTAACCTACTTGAATACTCAATTACCTTAATGTGATGGAGAGCACTTAAATCTTGAACCATAGTAATAAACTTCTTCACTTTGTATGTTTGTTCCTGGTAGAGGTGGTTCCTATGTAACTGTAAGGAGAGTATCATTAACTGTTCCAAAAAGAACATTACTGGAGGTTTTGCTGTTGTTCTTTGACCAACTTTGTTAAGAGCTTGGCATTTATTAGGTTTTGTTTCTCTGATAATTTTCTTTGGCCCTTTCAGGCTCTGAGTTTCTGATTCCCATCACTGGATATTATTGCCAGCTCTGTCATGAATTTTTTGGAGATCAGATCTCAGCAGAGCAGCATGTGAAAAGTCATCCCCACAATGAGAAGTATAAGGTTGGTAACTGATGTACTAGGAAAGAGACATTCCCTAAATTAGGTTCCACTTGTTCTGTCTTCCTTTCCTGAAGAATGACGTTTAACTCCTCGAAGTGTATGTATTTGGTTATCTTCACTACATTCTACTGAACTAAATAAGCAGAACTTCCCACTACACCAGTACATAGAGATATTTTATCTGCATGAAGCTGAAACGTGTCTACTGTAAAGTGACAGCACTGTTGCAAGCAGTTTGTAGTACCTCAGTTTCTTGGTAGGAAAAAGTTCCCTGTTCGCTTAGTGTTGAGATGGAACTTACTGAACAAGTCAAAATTGTCAGAGAGCTGCATTTACTTTTTTTTCCCCCATGGAAATGGTGGCTAAAATGTTGCTGTTTATTTCCACAGAAATACATAGATGAAAACCCACTCTATGAAGAGAGGAGAAATCTAGACCGTCAAGCGGGATTGGCTGTAGTTCTGGAAACAGAGCGCAGGCGGCAAAATGAGCTGAAACGGAAACTGGTTGAGAAACAGAAGGAAGAGAAGGATGAGAAAACCCCAAAAATAATAAAGAAGGAGGAAGTAAAGAGCATCCCAGAGTCTGGAGAAGGGAATAATGAAACTCAAGGCAAAACAGATTCTTCTGGGCGAAAAATAGGTATCACGGTAAAGCTAAAGAAGGAAGAGAAGACAGAGGAGAAGAAAGAAGAAAAGAAAGAGGAATCTAAAAAGGAATCACCAAGCCAGACCTCCTTTGGGAAATTCAGCTGGAAAAAGACTGAGAGAGAGGATAAAACCCCGGGAGCTATTCCAAAGGAAGAGAATACAGAAGGAAACAAAGAGGAGAACAAGTGTCAGTCTGTGAAATCCCATATCAAGCCCATTGAAATCAAGCTGTCTGGGAAAACTGTTATTCCACACACTAGCCCATGGATACCAGTTGTTTCCACACCGACCCCAACAAAAATTCTCCCCAATCTACCAGTCCCCACCATGATTTTCAGGAAGTCTAATACTTCAACAGTTAGTAAACCACCACCTTTGAACACCTTTTTGTCCATAAAATCCTCTGGAACTGCCACCAAACCACTGCCAGTAGTAAAAGAAACAAATGCAGATCTTCTGCTGCCTCCAGATATCATATCAAAAGCTTTTGGAGGGGAAGAAGTAATTTTAAAAGGCTCAGAGGAGGATTTGAAAGCAGCAGAGAAAAATGAGTCTTCTCAGACTGCAGATAGACTACCTCCACCTCGTCCTCCACCAGCAGTCCAGCCAGCAGCTCTCATCCCCGCAGATGAAGTAGCTCCAGGTGTGTCTGAAAGTGAGCAGACAATGTTGGCAATGCCTGTGAGACCACCACCACCTTCAACTGCTTTCAGTGAACAAGCAAAAAAGATAGAGAAACGAAATTCTTGCTTGGCCACAGCCAATGCTAAAGATCTCTATGATATTTTCTACAGTAGCGGTGGAAAGGGTTCAGCTGACAGCAAGCTTGCAAGTTCTGTGCTTCCAAATGGAGAAAACCCTAACATAACAAAACCTGCAGATTTATCTGCAAATCACAAAACAAATAGTAGCTCATCCTCATTGAAAGAGGATTCTGAGAATGTGGATTCTTCACAGTGTAATAGTCAAGTGACAGGGAGTTTGGTTCCTGTTGAGAATCAGGCTGAAATGAACAAGAAATCACTTCAGCCTCACCTATCAGAAATGTCAGTCACAGAATTACCAGAAAAAAACCCTGTTTCTGGTATCCAGATGCCTGCCGAAATTGGACTTGTTGATACAGGAGGTGGAGAGCAGGCAGGCAGTCTAGAATTCTGTGCTTTACAGAAAACTGAGGTCCAAGAGAAGGTTGGACAGGAAGATGGAAATAAAACTCCAGTTACAAACACAAATGTTCCTAGTACCTTGGAGACAGAGATGAAAGACTGGGAAATAAAAGCAGTAAAGCCTAAGCATAGCCTACACCCAAAGACCTTGTCACCTGAGATAAAGAACGAAATTCAAAGTTTGGGAAATTCCCATTTGGTAGAGGAAAAGTTAAATAACTGTAGAACTCACTCAGAAACTGATAGTCCAGACTTGCTCTGGGGCACTTCCAGAACTAGTAATGGAAAAGAACAGATAGTCACAACTGATTCTTGTTCTGAAAGTGGTTGGGATCTATCAAATACTCCAAATCCAGAAATAAAATCTGGTTCTAATGAGGTTAATGCTTCAGAATTGACAGAGGGACAGACAGAAACTAAAAGTACCCTATTAGAAGCCCAAGGAAAAGTTCAACCTAAACCTTCAGGCCATACCATGTTAGATAACCAAACCCAGAAGCACGGAGTTGAACAGTTAGTTAGTACCTGCTCGAACATTGTTGAACTCAGATCCAGTCTAGAATTAGTAGCTGAAAATGAAAAAAAGTCATTAGGACACACTGGATCTGATGCAAGATTAGATAATCTTCTTTTCAAGAGACCATCAGAGGATGTGAAACACATGAAGACTCCCTCCCAGAAAGCAGAGCTTGAGCTGAAAAGCACTGATTTCAATTTGGGAGACAATAAGGTAAAACATGAATGTTTCAGCATCCTTTCAGAAGGACTTTTAAAGGAAAATACAGAAGAAGTCACAAAAATAGAAACTATTGCGTCCATTAGGCTGGAGTCCAGTAAACTTAAAAAACTGGGCATTGAACGAACAGTGAATGAAACAGAGATTTCTGATTTTGCTACATTGACTTCTGGTAGTTGTGAAGATAAAATTTGCACACGGATTTCTCAGAAACCTATGCTGCAGCCTGGATCACAGACCTCAAATAGTGACACTACAGAAGTGGTCATGCCAGTTCTGGAAATGCAGGGCATTTCTCCCACGTCTGAGATACTTGTGCAAGTGAAGGAGAGCAAAGGTGGCACTGTTGAAATGCTGTCACTGAGTTGTGACAGAGGCAGCACAGAAAGTCAGGCTTCTGGGTGTGTGGAAACTTTAATGCCTGGGCTCAAAGAAACACATGGGAAGGTGGGTGGCTCAGGAGGCAAGGGAATGTGCACCATCCAGAGCAAGAAGACTGAGCAAACAGAAGTTCCTGACAGTAGTTTGGAAGCTACAATGAATTCAGGAATTGTTGAAAGCATAGCAGAAAGCCCAGTGGGTTGAAGTAAACCCAGCCAATCCCAATATTTGAGGAGCCAGAGCTGGGATTATGTATATGGTTTTTGTTTGTTTTTCTTTTTGTTCCAGATGAGAGTTTTGGGTGTATTTTGCATTCTGTGGTAGGATTTGACTAAAGTGAAACGTAAATCATCAGAAGGCAGCCACATACTTCATTCTGTACATAATTAATTGTGTAAAATGTTTTTTCATGTGAATTTTTTTGCCAATTTCTTTTCTACACTCTGCTATTAAAATGGAATCTCGTTTATAATGCGTGTGTCTTCTTTATTTTGGGGGCTTTTATTCTTTGACCATTCCTGGGTGATTTCCAGTTCACCCAGTTTGTGTCAGTAGCACCGTGAGTAGCCCAGCTGCTGAGACAAGCTCAAGAACAGCAATTTAGAACTGAGGAAATGGAGACTTGCAGAAGACCTAAACTGAAAATTTCTTTGAACTGTAATGCATGGGTTTGTTTACTTTTGTTGTTTGAAATGCAAGAATGTGTTTAGAGTTAATTTTGTTTGTCTGTTTATCTGTCTCTGTGATTTGTAATTACTGTTGTATTACATCTGTACTTAAGGTGTTTCACTGTATTGTATAAGCACATGTATGGATGCCACATCACTAAGCAAGGGGAGAAAATCTGTCCCGACTGGCTTTTGGAGAAGAAAACTAATCGGTAAGGCTCTGTGGCCTGACACCTGGACCAGACATATTGAGGTCACTTACGTGATTTGAAATGGGCTTTCTTTCATTTTATTGTGATCCAGTAACTATTTGTGTTAAATCATTTAGCAGCTGACCAGCTCTGAAGAAGTAGAAGATCAGAACCCTGGTGTCAGGAATTGGACTCGCTTCATGTGATACAGACACATGCATGCCTACCCTGAATGGTCCTTGAGCTATTGAGTGTGATGGTTCTCATTTGTATAGCTTGTTAAAGACTAAAGTATTAAATGTGTTTCCTTGGATAAATATAACATTTTTATTTGTAAATTGTTTTAAAAAATAAACATGGAGGTCAACAAGGCTTTCTTTTTGGTTTTCTTTTTTTCCTTAACTCAGTAAAAGTGGTTTTTTTCAATTAGTTTCTGACTCCTGTAGTAGTTGATAAAATTGAGAAACTGTAGAGGATGAAGATACTCAACAGTTAGCCTGCTCAATAAAAAACAGTTTATTCCCAGCTGAAGTCAATGGAAGAACTACTGTCATCATCATCAGTGGAAGTTTGTTTGAAGTCCTGAACCCTGTGTAAAACCAGAACTGGGGCATCAGGGAGGGACCCCATCAGAGCTTGAATTTCTGTAATCAGTACCTGCACATGGATGTCTGGAGAAGGCAAAAATCACCATTTGTCTTCGTTTTCCATGACTGTGTGTGAGGAAGGTATGGAATGCTTCTCAGAGTTTTATGGTGTTTTCATACAAGAAATGTAAGAACTGTCTAAGCTGAATTTGGAAATCTAGTATAAATGGTCAAGTTAACAGTAAAAAGGTAATTAAGAAGGGAAGAGAGTTTTGAGAAAATCTCTTTGAGCTGGTTTTATGATGTCAAGCAGTTACTGCATTGAATATAGGAAATCTTTGTTAGTATTGTTGCCCTACTTCCATCAGATAGCTGGTTGACTGTCAAAACCAAAGCAAGCAAGTTTTGACATGCTTTGATAGTTTAAAATGGAGTTGGGCCATGAGTAGAGTTTGCTTAAATCCTGATTTATAAAAAAGTTCTTTGTAGTTGCTTCTTGGTTTTCTTCTGTATTTTTTATCATATACTTGAGTTTGTTTACATTTGACAGATAAATTTTGCCCCACATTTTCTTCCCAATTTTTTCAGTAAAGTGCCTGGTCTCTTGTAAATCCACATAGGAAGAGGGGAATTAATTTTCTTACCTGCCTTGTATTGAGAGATGTAAGTGCAGGGAAGGGAAATATTAGAGGGAAGGCTGAATTTTTCTAGAGTTTTGCGCTTTAGATGGTGCTGTTTTGAAATACAGACATGCTTTCTGGTTTCCTTCTGCAGATTGGTTTTCATTAAGGTCTCAGTGCATACAGTGGCAAACAGTAATCTGGACAGTCTTCTTCAGACCAGCTTATGCAATGCTATGTTACCTGTGTGGAACTTAATTTTAAAAATTATTTTTGGGGAAAGGACAATATAATTGTGTTATCCTTGTTCTGTGCTCTACAGTTGCTTCTACAAGTCAGTGGTCGTGGTCAGTGCTGAATGTGGCTGGCCATGAATGGAGAGGAGCTAGAACCAAGGGCAAGCAAGAACTTTGCAAAGGAGAAACTGGAAGTTGTTACCCCATATATGTCTAAAGTTTTCCAGAACCTGAACTTTCCTGTGGTCTAAATTAAATACTACTTCTCTTCATGCCCTTTAGTCTATCCCTGAGAGGAGGTAGAGCTCTTTACTCCTGGAAGGAAGATTAACTTGGTCTCTTTTGGGGAAGAAGTAAACGGTAATCCTTGAACCTCTCGAATGGACAAGAATATCATTGGTGGTGTAGGTGATGACATCTAGGCAGATTGGCAGACAAGAGGCATTAACACTGTAATTTCATGAAATGGTATGTATTTTTATTTATGTATTTTTTTATTTTTTTCTTTCTTTTTTCTCCTGTTTTTTTTCCCGTGGTTTCCAGAGGCTTGCAGTAAATGGTTTATCCACTGTACTTGTTCCCTGTGCTGGCAGAGCTGTAGCATAATGCACTGACTGGGAAGCCTAATTTCTAGGGTGGCCTTCAACTCTTCCAGATCCGCAGGAGGAGGGGTGAGTTAATGGGGATTTATTTGTCTGTTTGAATGGTGCAATACATTACCTCTCCTTCCTGACATACTTCTCTAAAATCTGCATAAAGCACAAGAAGTTACCTTTTTCCTGGTTTTCAGAAAGCTTCTGATGGGAAGGAAACAAATACAGTTTGAATGTTTCTATCTTCACTTCAAACCAGGCACAATTACCTAGTAAATTTAAAGAACAGTGGATTAACTCTTAAGTGATTTGATGCTGTAACCTTTAGTTTGTCATGATGGAGGCTGGTACATCCTTTCTCCTGGATGAAGTTTGTTGCAAAACCAAGCTTGATTAAGAAGCAGTGGGTGAAGAGACATAGAAAAGCTGCAGTCATCCTATCAGTCTGTTTTAAGGCCAGGTGGGTTTTTAATGCTTTTTCCAGTCTCTTTGAATGTACATTTGGAAAGGAGAAAAAACCTTTAAATATTTTAGGCAAAACATGGTAATTTTTCCTGGGGTAGTCTGTTGGGTAGGTAAACCTTGCTTCTGGCTTGCTGGAATCTTGTCTTTGACTAAGTTTTAACTAAGCAGTAGATAGGCTTTTGGGGGGATTTTTTGTTTGTTTTAGAATTTTAAATAGTGTGTGAGCAGGGAAGAAATGTAGCAACCATCATTCTGTTAGTAAATTTTTTCCAAATGTATTTGTGCTCTAGTGGTAAAAAGTATAAGTAGTAGATTAAGATATAAGGTCTCTGCTGTTTGGCAGAACCGTCATGCTGTTTCTGGAATCACCATCCCTGGAAGTATTCAAAAGACACGTGGATGTGGCACTTGAGGACATGAGTCAGTGGTGAACACAATGGTGCTGGGTTAATGGTTGGACTCAATGATCATAAAAGTCTTTTCCAATCTTTGTGGTTTTATGATTCCTTAATTTTTGCCAAGGATGGAAATAAATACCTAATTCTTATCTAAGAGAAGCTTCACAAAGAACTTAAATTTTCTCATGGAAACAGTAGGAAATGTGGGCAAAGGTCAATTATTTTTTTATCCTGGTAAACCCCAAACAGTTTTTGGGAATACCTATGAAAGTAAGTGATGATAGCAGAAGATTTTTTTTAAAAAACCCACAACCATCCACCAAACCAGTGTATCCCAAAGCATGACAAAACTATATTTCTTTAGTGCAGAGGGCAAGGGAAGTTACCTGAGACAGGTTTTCATGTGGTGCCTGATGTAATATTGTGCTGTTTTATTATTCTCTCAGAACATTACAAAAGGTTAAAGGGAGCAAAATCATTCTGTGAGACAGACCTCAGTCCTTTTGTGCCTGCTGCACAGTTATGTGCAAAGAGCCTATGTGCCAGCAGTGTGGGAGTACAAAGCAGCCATAAAATTTATTTTACTTGACTCCTCTGCTTCTGTCTGGCAAGAAGAAGAGGGAGATGCAAGTTATGGTTGCTAGACTATCCTTTCTGTCAGCTGTTTTCAGACAATATGGATGTATTCATGTTTGTAACCAACTTGAGCAGAATAACACAGCTGCAGACTGTTATATTCTGCCTTAGAGCAGAAATCCAAGGCTCCACAGTTAGAATTAGTTTCTGGGTTTTGTTTTCTGATCCCACCTCCACCTCTTCTTGGGCTGTCATCTTGCTTGCCATGAGAAGGCTGATTACCGTATGTTAGCAGTTCTAGACTCTGGTAAAATGAGTCAAACTGCTGTTACAATTCCCATGAAGCTGTCCATCAATGGTGGATGCAGAGAGCAGAGCTATTAGGATTGGTTGGGCAGGTGGTGGAGAATAGTTGAACACCTGTGGGAAATAAAACCTGCATCAGAGCTGCTTCAAGGCAAACAGTATTCCCTTTTCCAGCAGCCTGACTGAAGAATCTTCAATTTACTGACAGTAGAGCACACAAGGTAATGTTTTCAATTCTTAATCAAATACAATTTTTGTTCAAGGAGCTGCTTTTATGGGGGAGTTTCAGCCAGAACCTTAGAAACACTGAAATACTACAAGCCATTTTTGTTACCACCCTGTTTAATTTGCTTACAAACTTTATATGAATGTAGAAACCAAATAGCACTTTAGGAGCCATGGTAGCTGTGATGGATGAAAAGCCCTGTAATAGCTAGCTGGTAAGGAAATTATAGGGATGGTCTTCATATCAGATCTTACACTAAGCTATATTCGTATCCTGTCAGAGATGAAAAAAAACAAGAATTAAATGTAAGTGCCAATAATTAGATGAGAGGAGTCTTGTAGCTAGGCACCTGCAAGATGGGTATTTAGACATGCTTGATCAGTGGGGAAAAAAAATAAAAAGTCCATTAGCAAAAGAATATCTGTCACTGCATTTTCTTTTAGGAACTGAAGGCTTAATGCAATGAAACCCATTTAATATGTTGTTTTCCAGGTACTGTTTAAAATTCATGTCCTCTGCTAGTTAGTTTCACATGTTATATTGCTTTACCAAGGTGAGGGAATGGTCCAAAATCAGTGTATCCCTGTCCTGTCCAAGCCAGGGTTACAAAAGTAATTCACACTTCTATTGTATGTATTCAGTGGAATGAAGTCATGCAACGGATTCAGTTTGGCTGGGTGAAAAAAACATCCCATATTTGCATTGCTATAGTCCTTCATCATTCACATTTGATCTATCTGGCATTTGATACAAGATACAGGCATGGACAACCTGTCTCAAGCTGCTACAATGTCTACAGAAGAGAGATCATCCAAGATAGTAAATGTAATTACTTCTCCAAGAGTTGAATTTGTGGTTCAGAATACAAGAAAGGCTTACAGGTTGAAGGTTTGTAAGATGAAACCTTATGCTTTATATGTTTAGCATCCTAGACTAAAGCATCAAATACATGGCTTTTAGTTATCCTACTTCTTACAAATCCCTTCTCCTAGTGAACTGTCTACATTCACAGTTTGTTCACTGACAGCTGTTTTCATTTTTTATTACGCTTGCGTTATGACCCATCCCTGAAGGTAGGGTAACTGAGGTTCTTGTTAATAATACATCCCTTGGGGTGGATTAGAGTGAAATGACACTAAATGAGCAGTGTTTATAAATATATATAGATATATATATGCCAGGTTTATTTCAGAACAATTTGGTTGCAAAGGATAGGAGGTATGTAGGTTTGATTATTATCTATAGAAATATAACAATACAGATGCATAAAAATGGCATGTAAGAAAATGTATGAAGAAAAAAAGAACAGAAAGGATAGGTGAAAGGCCTCAGAAATTAGTTTGAGGGCACTTTGGGGGTCTCTGTGGTTTATGACACCTTCTAAGACATGACAGCCGCCTCTCATGATAGCATATTTTATGCCCTGTCTTGAGGGATGAACACCTTCAGGCCTATGTGTGAATGCCCCGATGCCTCCCCAGCTTCCAAAGGGTCTTTTTATCGCCTTGTCCTGTATCTGGCTCAAACCCCAGCTGTAGCCCCCTCTGCACCTGGGCTGTGAGGATGCAGATCACAGCAAAAGCACCCAAGTGGCTGATTGTTTGAGCCATTGTCCATTAACATTCCAGTCTAACAGCTTGACAAATTCCTTCCAAACTAGCTGTTTAGCTACTGCAGGGTTTTGATGCAGAGGGGAGGGAAATAATTAAAAGGGCCTAAGATTTGGGATTTTAACAGTCAAACCCACCAGATGCTCCAGCAAGTGGGATTTTAGGATGAACATATTTTGCTGTAACAAGTCTTTGCCTCTTTGTCTCTTGATTACTTTCCACAGGAGCTAAGAAAATGTTATCTTGAATTGCCAGACTTCTGGAAACCTGTTTTGAGAAGGTGAGTGCAGATTTGCATGACTGGAATGATATCTTTTGCTCCTCTCTTTAGAGGGCACATTCTTTTTCTTATTATTAATGTGACTAATCAGTGAGACTTTCTCTATATTCTTACTGGTTAAACCTGCTGGTCATGGGTATGTCTCTAATTTAAGTTCTTTTGCCAGCATCCAAGAAGACTCTGTATGTGTGGATTCCTTTCTCGATTAAATAGTGTTATTTTAAAAACAAACATTAAACTCTTATGAAATTATACTGATTCCTGAGTGTTGTTTGTTTAAAAATTATTCTCTAAAGAGGATTTAAAAAGTGCAGGCTACTACGAGGTATTAATAGTGGCAAGAGAAGGTGCTGGATTCTGAAGCGTCTTGATTCATAGGCTTTCTGTATCCCTTGGAAAAGCTGCTTAAAGTAGAGAAAAAGGCTTTTTAAAGCTCCAGTCTCTATACTTAATTTGGAATCTTGCAGCTATTTTTCAACTCAGCTACCCTGTTAAATTATTCATGCAAACTTCTTTGTCATGTGTTCACAGAAGTGCCTTGTTAACTCTTGTCACAAGTATTTCATCTCAAGGGAAGTGGTGTTGTGTTTCACCAACAAAAATATCCTGACAGCAGCTGCCAGGCATGTAAAAGAATAAAGACAGCCCGTGCTTATTTTTCTTCCCTGAAGATTTGTTATAACTGTTGATTATTCTCAAAAATAATGTGTGAGAGATCGCTTTACAGTGTGTAGATAGACTCATCCTGCTTTATATATGACTAAAACCCCACAAACTAGCTTGTTTCTGCTGCTCAGGGAAGAACATTTTAGAAATTCTTATTTTCGCCACACAAACTTCACACAGTCAGTCATACCCATCAGTATAATCCTAAGTACTGAATTGTCAGCTCTTAGCTTGTTGTATTATAGATCCACTTTCTCTTTCTCCTTCCTTAATTGCTGCTGCAGAGGCTGACTGGTAAACTAATTACCGTGGCACTGACATCCTTTGGCCAACAGAGGTGTAATCCAGGGGTGGATTCAAACAGCCTGCCTAGAAGGGATGGCCTATACTTTAATCATAATTAAAGCATCACAACAGCAGAGATTCAGCTGCTCCAGAAAATATTCAGGAACACGGTCTGTACAGCTAGTGAAAAAAATTATTTGCCACGCAAAGGCTGCATTTTAACTCTGTTCTTTAGCAGAAATTACCTCCTGCCTGCAGTAGAAGTGTTGGTTGGTGTGTTCTCTGGTAGCCCAAGAGAAGTGAAGCTGCCTGCATCTTTGTCTTGCCAAGTCCAGGCAGCATGAAGGCTGTGTGTGTACTCCCAGTAAGCACACAAACACCTCTATGTGTATGCACATGGCCAGCCACACAGACAAACACATATAAAACCAGAAAACAGCACTTCTGCAAATGGAAACAGGACCAATGCCATAATCCTCTTCCCCTCTCTGTAATGAAGGTCTGCAGTGGAACATACAGAGAAGACATACAGCATGGGCCTCCTTAGTAACAGGACAGATGCTCATTTATCCAGTAGCCAGCCCTGGATCCTTGTTCCCTCCAGCTGCAGATACCTGATCATGGCAAGATCTCAAGGCTGACTGCCCCACTCAGTTTGCTGGCACCCACAAAGAGGCACCCACAGACTGCACATCCACTCAATAACCAGCCTTGGGCAGTCCCCCTGTCAGCTGGCTCCGGTACCCTCTGGTCTCTGATCCTCTCAGGCAGAACCTCATGGCACAGCAGTAAGGACTGAAGAAAGTCCAGAGAGCTGAAAGTAGTCAGAAGCTGGGTGAGTAGTAGGGGAAGTGTCATTTGTCATTGTCCTGCTCTTGATCTTTCATGGTATCCAGCAGGCCATTTGGCTAACAGAGCATGCTCTGAGCCAGAACTGACATTCCTTGATACCTGGCAAATCCAGCTGTATGTCTGGCAGACAGTGGGCTTTTAGCTGCAGCACAGTGGCTGGATTCTGTTGCATCCAGACACTGAAGAAACTGCAGCATCCTCACAGAAATTAGTAAAAAAATCGATTTTGATACAAAAGTGCTTAGCAGCAGTTTACCACTCTGCACCTGGTAACACTCATGTGTTTCATGCTGTTGCTGCAAGTACAGATTTCATATTTCACGTCTCTGTCATGGGATTTTTGACAACCACAGAGCCAGCCTGAGGTGGGGTGGTGTAAACCTTGTGAAAATAATTTGTCTGTAACGAAATAAAGCCTGCCTTAAAGTTGTTGGTTTTGGCTAGCTTTCCTGTGGAAGTGAGGTTTAAACCATCAGGGTGTGTCTTCAGTGACCTGGGCAAGTTCAACAAGCCTCCTCCACACTGGTGACAGATTCTTTTGGTGCAAAGCTGAAGGAGGGGCTACAGCCTTACTTTATTAGCTGTGAGAGAATATGCACAGGAGGAAGTCGTTTCTCTTTCAGTCAGAGCTCACAGCATCTCAAACACCAAAACCAATCAATCACAAAAGGCAAGCACACAGGAAACCAATTGTCTTTGTTTAATGACAACTGGCATCCAAGCAGTGGAGCATCTCACACCTCTCAGAATAAATATATTTGGGCTGCAGAGCCTCAGGCCATGCATGGGCTGCCAACTTCCTTAACCTGTATGTAAGAGCCTGGGAGCACCTGACCAATATCCACCACACCATCCCCATCTCTACAGGGCTAAAGGGGCCAGGAGGGGTTTACAGGGGTCCCATGAAGAAGACAGCAGCAGTCTGGGCTGGTTTGCTTCTTCCCATAGGAGAAATCAGTACTACATGGCTTTTCCAGTGGTGGCACAGTGCAGGGAGTCATGGATGGCTCCAGCCCAGACATTGCAGTCAAGCTGCCTGAGGGACATTGGACTCCAGCTCTCTGAGTCAGGGTGGGGAGGGAAGTAGGTGTAACAAACCTACCCCAGGGACAGAACAAACCCAAGCAGAGTTGAGCTCAGTTCTGCAGGTTGACAAGTCTGCAGAGCGTTGTGTAGCCTAGGGAAATCTACCCCACCTACAGCTTTTCCCTGAGCCAAAAGCCCAAGTGGCTGCTGCTTTCATAAGTAACCTGTCTGCAGAGCTCTGGATCGCATTGTGCAACAGCAAACTGCTCAGGACAATATTATTTTATTCAAGAAGCACTTGTACTCAAAAACTGTCCAATGTAAAAATTAACTTCTTCTAGGGGGGCCAGGATGCTGCACAGTGGCCATTCACACCTCCCATGCCTCCAAAATTTGCATGGTGAAAAACCCTATGTTGGTAGGAAAAGAAAAAGTCATGACTCATAAGAGACAATGACAAAGCAAAGCTCTCATCCCTGTCCCCAGGAGAAAATTGTAGCTGCCTGCTCTAAGTTAGCATCACACCTCCAACTGTTCTTCTCCCCAGCCACAAGATCCTTGTTTTTCAAGAAACTGCTGGTTCTCACAGCACAGAAGGGACGTTAAAGCAGTTATGGAACTGAGTGATACAGACTGGAGAAGATGCCTTCCAAACTGTCCCTACCCTGCAGTGTTGGCACAACTGAAGCCAAGAGAGAAGTACATTTATTTGTTTCAGAAGGCAGATGTCATCAGCTGGGTGCCAAGATTAATATGACCCTTCTGTGCCAATGCTTATCTGAGCAGTAAATGTAAGATGACAGCAACTGTCCTCCTGAAATTAGCACAAAATCCTCGCTTCTCAACATGTGCAGATTCCGGAGTGGACACAGGAACAGTGTCAATGTGACAAAATTAATTATTTCAGGTTACTGTTTGCTCCTGTGAATGCTTTTAAACCCTATATTTAGGGTAAGAAAAAGAAGGTTCAGAAATAAGGGCACAAGCAGCCGAGCAGAGTCAGACTGTGGATGTACTGCCCAGCTTTGTACACTTCCACCCGTGCAAGCAAGGTGAACCCAACCATTAAGTAAAAATAAAAAACACCCAAAAGCAAAACAACAACAAAAACCAAACAGAACCCCCCAAGCCGACCAAACAAGCAAAAGGTCACAAGCTTTCAGCAGCAGTGTTGAATTTGTGAGGAAAATCCTACTTGCCCAGATCTCCAGTTTAGGCTACCCACCCAGGCAAGGCTCCCAAGCACAACACCTGAGATGCTTTGGATTGAAAATGAATGGACTAAAGGAAAATCAGGTAATTCTCACAGCCCAGCAGTGATAAGGCAGCTTGCCAGAAGCCTTTATCTGTTTTCTTTTTAAAAAATTGAAGCGGGCTGTGGCTACACTGTACTAACCACTATACAACTAAAAGCAAATACACAAAGCAGAATGCCTGTATTATTCCTTTGACATTAAGATTTTAGTCTTTAGGAGGCAATTTTCCTCCAAATGTGTAGATTGACATGTCTTTAGTAGTAGAACTGGTGACTAAGATCCCTACTCTTTATCCTCCTACCTATCTTGAGGCTACAAGATCCTTCATATTTTGACTGCAGCTTTTCCTCTCTGTGCCTGCCAAGGGCAGTGTCATGAAGAAGAGGACTCCCCTCCTGCAGCACCAGCTCGCTGCTGGTGACAGACTGGGATAATTTTTGTCATGAGTGGTTTTGGTTTTCCCTAGCATGGCATAGTCACCCCAACATACCCTCTTATCCGTGCCTCCTTTCCAGCACTGACGTGCTTTCTGTGGGACTGCTGCGTCCCAGGCAGGCGGGCAGTGCTGCCTAACAGGGCCGCAGAGAGCGGGCAGAATTATCGCCTTTGGCCCCAGAACGGAGCTTTCTTTCCTAGCGATGGATCTGTATCCACGTGCACGGCTTTCCCTCTGGACATGCTGGCTACTGAGCAACTGGAAAAAGTGAACCCTGTTACATCCCTCTCCTGCCCCTCGAATTTAAAATAATTTTTAAAAAGCTTCCAGAGCGTCGCCTCGAGGAGTTTCCCCACGCACGGAGTCGAGCAGGCTCACCCCGCCCAGCGCTGCCTTCAGCACCCCTAAACGCCACGTCCCGCTGCAGCCCGCGCCGCCAGGCCACGGAGCAGAGGGAGAAACGAGACCCGAGAATTCCATTTAGTAATTGAACTGAAACGGCTTCTATTTATTAATTTTATTAATTTTATTCGGCGCCAGGCGCCCCGCGAAAAGCCCTGTCGCGCGCAAGGCATGACGGGAATTGTGGTCCCGGCAGTGGCGTGGGGTCCTGCAGGGTGGGGACGCACTCTCGTTCTCTGGCACGATTTGACCCTTCCACCGCCCCGTCCTCTCCCTCTGCCCCCGCCTGTCGCCGCGACGCCGCTCGCCGCAGCACATTCCTGCGCGGGCTGCGCGGCGGAGAGGGAGGAGTCCTGCTTCCGGGTCTGCCCGTGCCGGCGCCTGAACACAAAAGTGAGATCCCTGGCTCGTCCCGGGCTCCTCTCCCACAAAAACGGCCCGTTGTCCCGCCTCGCATCTGCGTCCCAGTTTAGCAATGGTGCTCCGCTCGGCGGATAGGCGGAGACCGGCGTGGACGGAGGCGGCGCCGATCAGGCACCGGGTGGTGGGGCCCTAGAGAAGCCGGGTGAAGAGGGAGGCCGGGGGCCTGCGGCGCCGCGCTCCCCGCCCTGAGATGCCAACCCGGCAGTTGGCGGCGCAGCTGCGAGCGCGGTGCGTGGGGCCGCGGGGCTCGGGGAGGAGAGCGGGCATGGGCGGCGCGGGGAGAGGGGCTGCGGCGCCGGGAGCTCTCCCTCACCGCAGGGCAGGGGGTGAGAGTTGAGTCTCCACCACGAGGCCGGGATGGGCTGGAGAAGGGGGGAATGGCAGCCGGTGGGAGTGCGAGTACTGGTAGCGCTGAGTCCCGCTGTCGCGCAGGTCCACCCCTCGTGCCCCGCCGCAGGATGGCGTTCGAGCTCCTGGAGAACGATGTGCTGGAGTCGCTGGAGGACCTGGGGTATGTGTCCGGGGCTGGGGGTGCGGGGCGCTCCCGGTGTGGGCCGGGAGCAGAGGGCGGCCCCGGCATGGACACAGCGCCGCTGTCCGCCCCGCACAGGCGGGGCCGCTGTCGCTCCTGAGGGCAGCGGCTCAGGGCAGCGCCTGGAATGGTCCCTTTTCGTCAGAGCCGTCCCCAGAGCGGGGCTGGTGATGATGCCCCAAGCCAGACGGACAGGCTTTTAGCTGCACGGCCTTGGCGAGTGTGTCACTTCTCCGTGTGAGCTGATTCCCTTGATTCTTGGATGCCATCTGGTCTGTTGCTGCTTTGTTCTGCACAGCGACCCTAGCTGAGGGTGGGACAAGATAAAGAGATATGTCAGACAATAAAAAAACTTTCAGGCTTCATATTTTTTTGGGGGGGGGCAGAGAAAGAGTAAAAAGAATTGCAGATGAGCAAGTGTTTTTCTTCTTTAAATTTTTAAAAGGGTAATATAGCACAGGAAACTTTTGCTGTGTAAACTTGTTACTTTGTCAGAGTCAGGAAAGGCTGCGTAAGTATGAAAAGAAGAGCGTGGAGAACATGTCCTGCTGTAAGCTTCCATGTCTGTAAGCTGTTGAGAGTTCAGAGGACAGGCAGCTACAATTTCACTTCTACTGCTGGTTCTCTGTGAACAGCTGTATTTACTCACACTGGCCCCATTCCCATAAATCACTTTGTGGCTAGAGTAATTATGCTCCAACAAAGATTGTATTTCCAGTGTTTCCAAGTGAAGTTAGTGATGATAGTTGCAAAGCTTGACAAATAGATTTCTGTTTTAGCAGGTATCTCTCTGACTGAAATGTGAAAAGGCAGCTCTGCCACAATGAAAATACTATGATTGGCTTCTTTTTTCTGTTATATGTTTAAAAGGACACTAGTGGCTTGAAGGAGTGGTGATTTGTGTTTCTGATTTGTGCAGTTATAGACAGAGAGTGTTGTTGATTTTTGACATAAATATGTAAAGCAAACAGTGAAAGTAGATGAACAAATAAGTTATATGAAGCAAAATTGACAACAGTGAAAAAAAGAAAATTTGGAGGATGAAAGACATGAGACCTCAGCAATATTGGTAACAACTGGGAAAACTATTTCATGTGTCTAAAGGACTTCTGATTCTTGGCGTCTGGAAAGACTGGGGTGTTTGAGGCTTTATGCTTTGGCAGTAGCTCTGTGGTCTTCATGGTTCAACTTATTTTTTCTCATCAGATACTGAAGATATTCCTAATATATCACTTGATTTTTTTTTCTCATAGCATTACATGGTAGAGAGCTGTTTCTTTTTGTAGTTGTGCTCGAGGTGTTCAGATGGTGGCCTCTTGTCTTGTACATCAGTTTGTTGAACTGTTGAAAAAGCAAACAGATGGGATAGCACAATGTTACCAAAAGAGAGCGTAGCTCTGGAACACATGCCATTGGCAGAAACAGAAGGAAAAAGCCGCTTGCAGTTAAAAATCTGCAAGTTTGATTATTGGCCAGATTGATGTGTAGCTGAAGTCATAATTATAAGAAATAACACACTCAAGATGTTACCTCTGTTAAAGAAAAATTCTAAAAGAGGTGCCTCTAGGACATCTGAGCAGGGATTTAAATCCCAATCCTGCCAAAGCAAAAGGCTTGCCATTGCTTCCTTTCTACTTTGACCTGTAACTGGATGCTTCTATTCTGAGTCCCAGATGTTCCCAGACCTACACAAGTAGGCCTGAGACGTCAGTGGGATGGGACTGAAACTTGCTCTGATTAGCCTCTTGAAGCGTCCAGCCTGCTGTGGCCATGCGGTAGGGCTGTAATACATGAGATTACAGCTTCCCACCAGCTGCCAGTAGATTAACTGTGTCACCAATCAAGCTGCTCCATGAGGTAAAAGTTATTTTTGAGTGTGGCTTCTTCATTTTATTTGGCTGAAGTAACAGGCCACTATGGTGAAGGCCAAATCCTTTGTATGTGGTATTAAGCACAGGAGCAGAGTGAGGAGAATTACATTTCATTTTGAAATGTTTTTTTATTGCTGAGGTTTGCCGAGAGTTGCCTGGACTCCTTGGATTGTTGCAAGGTAGTGGGTGACTTTACATGGAAGTTCCCAAGAGAGATTTTGTTTAGTTATGAGCACTCTTGGAGGTCTTTGTCTTTTGGGGGCAGTATATCAAAATAATATTGTACATGTTTTTTCTAAAATACTGAGGTAAACTCTGACTTGTGCTTCTACCTGGTTAATAAGGCAGCCTTCTCCCTATGCTTCATTCTCTCCCTGAGAGATTATCAGTTCATGAATGTCCTGAAAACTATGTTTTCTAAGATCTGATCTATAAACTCATACTTTCTTTCACTAGGTCTGATTTTTGGCTTATTTTGCTTATGCAAAGAACCAATTCCATTAATTTTTCTTGTGTATATTTAGAGAGGTTGGTTTTTCAAGAGATGATATTGTTATGCAGATCAGGTCTGTAATATTTCTATCAAAGGCTTTGTTTTGTAAGGCATCCCTTTCATACGTGATAGGAAATGACAGAAAAGATGCACTTGTTCAGCAGTAATTATCCAACATACTGTAAAGCAGTATGTAGAGCTCAGGAAGGATTCTTTGAGATTGCAGATGCTCTGGATAGGTCTGTTGTGAGTAACATCTTCAGGAGGTGGAGGCAGAGAAGTGTCACTGCACATGGTAACATTCTTGTGGAGGAAATAGCACTTTGATGGTGCTATTTTGTGACACAGTCTCTGTGATGGTGAGTTAATGTGCACACAAATTCTGAGTTTACTCTGATGTTTTCAGTGTGGTTCTTGTTACAATTCAGTCCGGGAATCACCATTCCATGAGATCAGCACTGCAGATGTGTTGTGGTTGTAGCTCTCAATATATGTATACAGCATAAAATAAATCTGTCAAAGGACATTGGTCACAGCAAACATTAATAAACTGTGTTTTTGTTTTAATTCTCAGTTACAAAGGTCCCTTGTTAGACGAAGGAGCGCTGGCTCAGGCAGTCTCCCATGGAGCCAGTTCCCCTGAATTCACCAAACTCTGCGCTTGGTTGGTATCAGAGTTACGGCTCTTCTGTAAACTAGAGGAGAATGTGCAGGCAACCAACAGTAAGTAGTCATAACTCCAGCACAAACATGCACTTAATGTGTGTTCTTGCATGCCACAGAGATTAGGGCTGGCCATATCTATTGTACCAGGGAGTGTTGTCTGCACACTGCCGGATTTTGGATATTTTCCACCTCAAATTTGCCCAATGAACAGCCAGTAGAGGTTGAAATAATAGTGGTGATCAAGCAGTTTTTCTTCTGAGATTAGCTTTGTCTGTTAATTTTTCAACCATATTGTTTTTTAAAGTTTTTAGATGGATTTTGGGAAACATGAATGCTAGTGGGGTTTTTACTAGATCATGAGAATATTTTTATTTCAATGATTCTATTTGTACTTTTGATGTCAGTAATACTACTGTTCAAAGTAAGATTCTCATGACTACAGTAGCCATATCTTCTTTTACTGTTAGGTCCCTTAACTCTGTGCTTGCTATGAATTTTTGAGAAGGTGCCTGAAAATGATTGTTTTTCATTTTGGTAGAGGAAGCAAACTGTAGCTTTCAGAAAAAAAAAGTTAATTTTGGTCAGCTAGTCATGACAATCTACAGATTAAATTATTAAATTGGTGTGATAACCCAAATTCCTGAGTATCTAATATATTAACTCTTAATGCCTTTATGAGCTTAGCTTTGTATTTACTCAGTGGCTGAAGGTTGCTGCCTTTTACCTCAGCATCTGTTACTTTCCCTTCTCTCTGTTTTTGACATATTCATTCTTTCTTCTTTGATTGTATTTCATATTCTTTCTCTGTAACAATACAGTATCTCACTCCTTCTAGTAGTAAAAGGTTCCTATTCTTTGTTTTGTGTAAAAATACAATCCGGAAGTCTTCTACCACTTATCTCAAATTCTTTAAACACAGTGACAGAAACATGTTAGCTGGAGTACCATCAAGTCCTACCTTCATTTTGTATGTCTTGAGTTTAGTAATAACAGACATTTTGGGTTGAAGTCTCTTTCCAAAAGATAAAAAAATGCTGTTTCTCGTCACTTTTTTTTTTACCTAACAAACTCTTTCTCGTCAGTGGTTTTTTTACCTAATAAATTCTGATTAGTTTCAGTAATGTCAGTATTTTTGACAGAAATATCAAAGGTTTGGTTTATATGACTTCTTTATTTTTAAAGGATATTGATATGAAATAAAATCAGTTGACAAATACGAGCTTACAGGGAGAAGTAATAGAAAAAAGTGAAAACTCATAAGCCATATTTATTATTCATGATAGTTTTTAATGTCCCCTTTCATTGTAGAAGTTGCCAGTGCCTGTCTGTTGTAGCTTGGAAAAGCTGTCAGTGAAACATAATTTTATATTAATGGAGTGTATCATGGTTCCAAATAGGTTGTGCTGTGTCTTGGAGGAACCCAAGAAATGCACTTGGCCTCCATTAAAAATGGGTCTTAATGTTAAGTAGCAACTCGAGCAAAATAGGTATTTTTTTAAATAACTGATTCATTCTAATCATACCCCCTATATATTAGCAGTGAATGAATGATTATTCTTTTCTTTCTAAGGTCCAAATGAAGCAGAAGAATTTCAGCTTGAAATGAGTGGGTTGCTGTCTGAAATGAACTGTCCATATGCGTCATTAACATCGGGAGATGTGACAAAACGCCTTCATAATCAAAAGAACTGTCTCTTGCTGCTTAGTAAGTTAAAAGGGTGCTTGCAAGCAAACCTGATTTTCTGCAAGATTTATAGTATTGTTTCTTACACTTACTGAGATACTGGTTATTTTACCACAATGTACTACATTGTAGTTACCTAAAAATATGCATTATTTTTACTGTAATTTACAGCATCAGAGTATTGTACTGCTGGGTTTACCAGTCAATACATACCCAGTATATGATGGAAAATACTCTGAGTGTTAACCTTTTTCACATTCACCAGCAAAAAGCCTGTCCTATTACTTCTCAAAAGGCACAACAAAAAGGGAATTATTTGAAGACTTCTGCCAGAATTTAGCCACTGAACTCTGCTTAGCATGGTTGTAAAAATGACCACTAATGTCAGACACATGATAACTTTAGAGGCTCCCCGTGTGACGACTTGCAAGGTGCAACAAAACCTTGCAATTTCCTTCACTGACAGCAGTCGGAATTGTTACAGAAGAGAGAATGTGTTATCCCAACTCCCAGTTCTTTTCATCAACATCCTTAGTAAATAGCTTCACTGTTGCTTTTTGCTGACTGAAAGGAAATTAACATTAGCAATGGTAATGTCTTCCCTTTTCCACCCATCAGATCTCAATAGCTAAAATTGTTTTTTTTCTCCTTATGAAATGTTAGAGGAGAAGAAATAGTACTTGAATTTGTAAAAGGTGTGTGATATTAATTCACATTATGATAAAAAAAATACAAGCTTGAGTTAGAAACTGTAGTACTAATTTTAATCCAATTTTAAAATCAAGATGAGTTAATGTTTTATTTGCTTCCTCAGTTGCTGCTGATTCTTTAACTTTTCAAAACAGAAATTTAGTTCTACCTTCTTCTGAGATACAAGAAATTATTTACAGAGTAAGTTCCTGTATTTCAACAGTAGGAGAAAGATGATTAGACCTAATCTGAATATTTCTTATAGTATGTTTAAAAATGCCAGATGAAGTGAGGTAGTTGTTTCATTTAAAATAGTTTGTAGCTCAAACAATCTTCTCTTCAGCTTGTTTTCTGTAAGCCAAGCCATTGAATAAATTTGGCTTGTCTGTGACACAGAGTTTATCCCAGAGGTCCTTTGGGATGTACATTTTGGTAATATAAGGCCGTGTTCAGGAGCTGAGCTCTGGTATCCCATCTGGCAGGAATGCTGTGTTTACTGTCAAATGTGAAATTGCAGTAGTGCCAAATTCCTTTTTTGTGTACAACCATAGTTGCCTAGCTTTCTTTAGCTCTGTTAAGTGAACTTATTAGGTATCCTGTTGTATGTGAGCCATAAAACTAGTTTTTTTCAGGAGAAACATGGTAACTCTCTGTAGTGAAATGCCAGGGTATTTTACATTTTAATGAAATGCAGCGCAGTTTATGTCACTTGGAAGATGTAGCAGTATTGCTGGGAGAGGAAAGCACCAAATAAACCCAAGTAGTTAGGATTGATTGTCTAATGTGCAGCATCACTAGAATACAATGTTAGGCACTAGCATCTGCAAAAACAAAAAGTACAAGAGTTTCAGGCTGGTTCAGAAAAGGTGTGCAAAAAAAAAATCGTTATCTGAAGAACATTCGTCTTAGTGATAGACTTAAAAATTTCTGTCATTGTTAGAGGAGGCTGAAGATAGCTTAAGTGTTATCTCTAAATTTTTGAAACAAAATTCTCCTGCTAGTTTTTTTCAGTAGGCCTGAAAAGACTGTAAATAATTGAAAGTTCAATGTGAGAAAAACCTATATAAAGTGTTGCTGAAAGAACTTACAAAGGATGCTTTACTGTTTTACATATTCTAAGAATTTTTTTATTTATAAGGTATTCTGTATCTTTAGCAGACTACATTCTGGAGATCATTAAAATGCTGTGTTCTTTTCTTAATCTTTTTATCTGTCCCAGTTTTATAAATAATAAGCTTCTTTTGTGTATCTATGGGTTTACTTCCCTGCTCACAAGTGTGTCTGCAGTATCAGTTTTTCTTATTTTTAGAAGTGTTTATGTATGTTATTGCTATGGTCACTCACTATGATTAATGAGGAAAGTATTGTTAAACTTGTGCTTTTTTTAAAATTCAAACCTTAAAGTTGTGACACCTGCAAACAAAGGCTGTTTATATAATTATAAACTTATATCACTGTAAATTATACCTGATGCTGAAATTCTGGGCATATACCGTGTTCAGAAATTGTGATTTTGATTTATCTCTTTTTGTTTGATGGACGAGTTATAATGTAATGGTAGGCTCTTACAGTTCTGATGTTGAAGAAAACTTCAGCCATTCTAGCTTCTATTTCATCAGCCTTCCTTTCTGAAGTTATTGTAAACATGAATTCTCAGTAGTGCTTCTTGGTGGGATTATTCTTCCACTCTGCATTTTGTGTGGGGAGGTAGAGGAGATTCATCTGACATTTCACTTCTCTCTACTCGTTACCTTGCTTGTTTCCTAGAGCCTCAAGAAGTGCTTGCTTGTCTACCCTAAAATGCACATCTCAGTCCCTCATCCTGCTTGTTTCCTTGTTCCTAGTTTCCTGTCTTTGCTGGGCAAAACCTGAAGGAAAAGAGCCGTGCTCTGTTGAGCTCTGGGATTAATATTTGCTGGAATCATAGGGATTTTTTCCAGGCTTTAACTGGTTGTACTAAACCTGTCCTCTGTTGTGTTTCTAGCTGAACTCAGTAATTGTAAATATGAGTGTTTTGTAGATACAAAATTTCTATCCCTCACTCTATCTGAAACAGTCAATTTGCACATTTGTCGGTTACAAGCACTTGAGTTTTCACTGGCTCTAAAATAACTCTTTTATATCTGATGGTCAAATGTAATTTTTCTTACCCCAGCATACCTCATCTCAGAACTGGAAGCTGCCAGAATGCTGTGTGTGAATGCCCCTCCTAAAAAAGCCCAGGAAGGAGGTGGCAGTGAAGTCTTTCAGGAGCTAAAAGGCATCTGTATTGCTTTAGGCATGTCCAAGCCTCCTGCCAACATAACGATGTTCCAGTTCTTCAGCGGAATTGAAAAAAAAGTAAGATCCAAAGGAAGAAAAATTCAAATATTTATGATGTTATTATTTTGATGGAAAATAGTTCTGCTACCTGGGCAAGGTTTGCCTCTTGTGAAACTCCAGTGTTTGAATTGTGAAGGAGAGTTAATGTGTTTTACTGCATATACAAAGAGTCAGAATTTTGAAAATTACTTTGAAGGCTTTTTCCATGCCAAGGCATGAGGTCAGGGACTGTTGCCATCATTGCTTTTCAGGGTGACTGCTCTAGGTTTTGATGCCATCACTTGTTGCAGAAGACATAGAAAGTGCTCATCTTAGGCCTCAGGAAAAATGTTAAAGAGAAATGTTTTTCAAGAAATACACCTAAACAAATTTGTATGGGAACCTAATGTTTTAAAGATGTTTTGGTTAAAAGGTGGTGTAACTAAAGTAAAACTTAACACCTTCTCCCTAAGTCTTCATAATTTCTTGTGATTCCATTTATTTTTATTCCTTGCATGTGTGTGTTCTCCAGGCTGTTGTGATTTTTAAAAAAAAATTAATTTACTTTTGAGTAACTTTTATAAATCAGAGAAATTAAATGGAATGGACTGTCCAGTGCACAGACCAAGGCTCAGGGACAGAAAGCTTTTAAATCACATTTTAAATTTTAGTGGCTTAGTTTGCAGGATAGGGGAGAGTAGAACAGCAGATAGGGAACAGCAGAAGACAGCCCTTAACTTTAAAGAACAGATATGGGTCCGTTTTGATGCAGAATATTCTGTGATTACAAAGCTCCCCAAAACACTCTGAGTTTGACAGACCATTTAGTTACATTTTACTTAACCAAAACCAAGAAACTGAAAATAGTGTTTTGTTTCTATACAAGATATCAGTTTGGTTTGACCTGTTTAAGAAGAGGAGGAGCATGGTTTTCCATTAGAAGTCCAAGGTGTAGAATGAAAGCAGTTTGTTTTCTAGTTTTGGAATTATTGTGGGCACTACACAGACACATAAGAAATGCTGTGCTTCTATTTTATATAAAAGGTAGAAAATATTCATAATAATGGACAGGAAGCTTTGCTGTTGAAAGAGACTCTCTAAAAATACAGAATATAAAGTAGATTAAAATCCTTTTAATCTGGGGATTCTGTTCTGTTTTACATTGTCTGGTAAGGTTAAATGAATATTCTCTCAATGACTTATATAAACCTCCCTTCTCCTTAACCATCCTTACAGCGTAATGAAGTACAATCAAGAATTTCTAACCTACAGTTTTAGCAGAAATTGTATATAACTAGTGTTTACATTCTGAATACTTCACTTGTTAGCAGTACTTGAGAATGAGAAAGTAAAGCTGACTAATAACTGGAAAACTTATTTCACTTTGTAAATGAACACATCACAGTGTTCTTGCTTTTAAAAAGTAAGTCTTAGAATGGCAATATTCTGATGAATGTGTGAAAATCAAGCTAACTTTTTCTTCACATATATCTAGTACAGTTTGGGTTAGGATCTTTGTGTAGTTGACTCTCTTTGTTAATGATCCACCACATTAAGAAAAGGAACTGCTGATACTTGAATGAACTGCCTCTGCTATTTGAAAGCACTTAAGTTTAAAATCTTAAATAAATTTGGCTCAGTGTCATTGGAAAACCAGGTCACTGAATGTTTTAGATCACATGCTGGAATGAACAGGTTGGTGGTTTTTTTCCAAACTACTTTGGAAGTTTTTGTCACTGCCACTCCATTTCTTCCCCCTTGAAGTCCTAAGAAATTTTGAGATGGGATAGATAATTTAAGTTGTGCCCAAACTCCCAAAATGCAAGATAGAGTTAAAATTTCATACCAAAGATTTTTCTCCTTTTGACTGTAAAGAGGGGTCCTTCTTTGGGTCATGTTATATTTTACATCATCTTAAAATAAACTTTTTGATATGAATGTGGTTTTTTTTTCTGGATTAAAGAGATGATGTGTAGAATAATCCCTCTGGCTTCAAGAGTAGCAGTACCTCATGGTGTCTTTGTTTTTACTGTCGATCTATTCTATAGTCCCTTCTCTTAATTTTTAAATAATTATAGCTGAGACTACCAGAAATCTAAAAACAGTCGCTTTCCAAAAGAAGTGTGCTTGGCTCTCTGTTCCAGAGAAAATAACTTGATATTGAAGGTTGCTCTGTCATGCCTTTCACTGTTCAACAGTCCTCTCCTTTAATTTGAATCTTGAAAAACTAATTTTTTTAGCCACAGCTTATATTTTTATATGTCTCCTAACAGCTGAAGGAAACTCTAGCAAAGGTTCCACCTAATCATGTGGGAAAACCTTTATTAAAGAAACAACTGGGACCAGCTCACTGGGTGAGTAGTTGCAGGTATTAGAGCCCATTTCCCTTTTTCAAGTGTACAAAGTATTGATCTTGACTCTCTGTGTTGCAAAATGATTTTTCTCTATTGGAAGACAAGAAGAGAATTTCTTGCAGTATAATGTATATGTTGATGCAATAAATGTACAGCAGCTGATAAGATCTTAGACTCATGAATCTCTAGGTCCAGGTGCAGGCTAAACTTTTCCAAAGTGAGAGACCTACAGTGGTGGTGCTGGCCAGCATGCTTGTGCAGTAGCTTAAACCTTCCTCTCCTGCCCTTTACCAGCACTGTCTGTGTGACCTAGTCCTGCTGAGATGGTGTCATATCTGCTTCTGGGGCTTCTTTTTAGCTAAGCTGTGGGTCTGTTTGTAATGTCCCCATTTTTCTCACTTGGAGTAGTCTGCTTCCTGCATAGCCTCTCCAAGAGGCAGTGAGTATGCAGGTAGGAGCTGGGAGAGACATTGTACACCCAGGCTGCAGAGCCGTGATCTTCTCCAGCTGGGATTTGTCACCTGCTGTACTAGGAGCACGGTGCCTGGGTTAATCACTGCTGCTGCACCAAGCTCAAAGCGACGGCTGCTCCTGCAAGACTTCAGGTCTCTCTTGTCTCTCTCACTTAAGGCTGAAGTACGTCTTCCCCCAGCAGTCTGCTTCCTTCAGTGCTTGTATTGTTGAGACTGAAAGTGGGCCCTGCTGCCCTCCCTCCAGCCAGGCCTCTTTAAATATGTATATTATTTCTCTAATGGTGCATATCTCACCTGCTGCTCTAACTAAACCACTGCTACCAGGTGTTTCTTGTGATGACTTTTTCCTACAGGGCACTTTGTTGTTTTGCCTGTTGTTTTGACTGTGCTTTAATCAAGATCCTCTTGCAGTACTGTACTTACTTTTAGTCCTTTATCTTTGCTCTGTCTTTATCCTTAAGTTTTCTACTTTTTAAGAAGGCGCAAACATCCTGTTTCTTAGGAGTTATGTATGCCCTTGCTTCAGCTTGTTGCCTGTAGTATCTTCGCACCTTTGTTTCTCTGTCCTGGTGGATGAGAAGTGGCTCAGCAATGTGTGCAGTTTTTATGCTGTTAGAAATGATAGAAGGCTGAACATGAGCCTTAAAAGCTTCAGGAAAATAGCATCAGCAGGCACAGCTTGGCTGTGAGTCCATTTGACAAGGTAGATAATTACAGTCTTAAGCCATGCATATTATCTCTGTGTCATACTCTCTTCCATCTACGTAGTTTATGAAGTAGAAACACTTCAATCTATAGATTGTTTGCAAATTTTTGTTTCAGGAAAAAATTGAAGCAATTAATCAAGCCATAGCCAACGAATACGAAGTCCGAAGAAAACTGTTAGTCAAACGTTTGGATGTTACTGTGCAATCCTTCGGTTGGTCAGACAGAGCTAAGGTACAGACAACTTGCTGTGAAGCCCTGGTTGTTGGTAACCCTTTATAAGTATCTCTGGAAAACTGCATCATTGTTTTGTCCTTCATGAGTCAAAAATAATCACAGGAGTTGTCTGGTTTTGTTTTGAGTTTCTAAAGAAGTTTATGACAATGGAACATGATTAAAAATATTTTACTTAAAACTGATCTGTTGGATTTTAAATCAGTTTGTAAAATGACAAGTCAGACTGTGTGTAACTACACACCAAAGCCACTGGAAAAAGTAGAGATTACTGATCCAGCCATGTTCAGAGTACCATAATGTGAACCATTAAGTGCTGTGTCTTGTGTGATAGTAGAAAAGCATCTTCTTGTTGACCATCCCTTATCTTACTTTGTGCTGTCCACAGCGACCAGATTTTCTTAACTCAAAGTGTGTCTGCAATCACAACTCCACAGATGCACATGAGAAAAGCTGCTAAGGCACTACTTGTTCTTACCTTATAGACAGGGCAATGCTTTATGTGCTTCTTTTGTCTTTGAACCGTGCAAGTGGCTGTGACATGAGATCTGTTGTCCCTTGAGTACATGATACATATTCTGCTTTTAGAAATAATTACATGGTTTCCCTATTTCCTATATCTCAGAAAGAAATTACAGGATTTTAAAAAATAGTACATACAATTTATTTTCCAGGACTAAACCAGATCTGCTAACAAGATGTTAAGTATGCTGCTGACCGTGTTTGAGACAGTTATTAGTGCTAAACTGTGACACATAGAATCGAGTGTTTTTTCTTGATAAGTGTTTTTTCAAAAAGCAACTATACTTTAATAATAAACTGTGACCTGTCCTATTTTGTTTCATCATCTGAGTAGGACTTCTACTGGTGTGCTCTTTATTAAACCTTGTATTCTTCAGGCTTTTTAGTAGATGACTGAAGAACTAGCTGTTTAAATATTTTAATAGAGAACAAAAATGAGCAAAAATGTGAATTATATTTTAAAAATAGGATTTTCTAATTGTGTTAACAGCTTTGACATCTTTATCCATGTGGTTTTGTGTTTTTCCTTAGGAATTCTCAGATACTTTTGAACTTGACTAGCAACACAAAATATTTCACAAAACCCACAAATTGTGTATATGCATTTATATCTATTAAAATGCTAATTTTTTTTTTGAAGCATAACAATACAGATTTGGAGAATGTTGCTGTAGTATTCCAGACATACAATACAGTTTTTTTTAACAGTAACTTTTAGCAAGATTATAGTTTTCTTTTTTATTTGAAAAGTATCAGAATACAATAGTATGACTAAATAGCCACTTCTCCAGATAGTGGAAGCACCAGGGAAAACCTCCGTTGTAGTCTATTATTAGGGATTTTTTAAACTTAAAATTTCAAGTTTCACCTAAAACAGTATCAGAGGACCAAAATACTGTGCTCAGAGCTCAGTCAAACTTACCAGGGAAAAACACACTAGTACTCTGGTGAATACTTTTGCTCTCCTACCTTTAGCCAGTGCCATATTCCAGTTTTCTGCCTTTGGATGGAAAACAAGATTTTAGGATTTTAAACTGTGCTTCTAAGTTTTTGCACTGTTAAGATATTTTGGAAAACCTGGTTTGTCTGTCCCCACTGCCATCGTCTCCATTCAGATGGCAATCTGGTTTATCCTAACTGCATCACACACTACACTCTATTGGTAACTGAATAGAGATTTAACTTGTGTAGTAACTCGTGTGGTAGCACAGATTTCTTTTGTGTTTCAGCTGGAAAACCTTTGAGATGTTCAAAAAAGCTGGAATGGTTAATGCTGAAAGGCAGTATAGGAAGAGACATTGCATACAAGGCAAAGTTGGGTGTAGGATCTCATTTCTAGCTCTGTCAGGCCCTCCTGGTGCCTTATCTTTGTGAAGAAGCTGACTGGAATGAAGAGTGAAATGAGTTAACAGGGCCTTTTTCTGCTGATAAGTGTTGGAGATGGGGTGATGCTGGCCCAGCTGGAATGGGTGCAGGTCAGGGTGTAGGCACAGAAGGCTGTCTGGAGGCTAAGCACAGATGTGTTTCGCTTTCGGTATCTTCTGGATTTTAGCAGTAATTCATATGACTATATGGCAGACTTCTATTCTGTGTTTGACTGCCTGGAAGTAACGCAGTCTGATGTGTATGTTGTTGAAATTGTCAGCTCATTGGTATCATGGCATTTCAATCAGAATTGTGTTTCCTATTTACTTAAGAAATTAATGTGATAAAGGCTAGTTTGATTGAAGTAATCCTCAGTTATAAAGTGGTTCTCCCTGATTTTATATTAACTTTTTGTTCTATTTGCAGTAGTGGCTTGTTATTCAGTACTGATTTAATTCTTTTCATGAGATGTCCCATTGCTTTAACTGACTGGTTTTATTTTTCTTTGTTCCAACAGAGTCAAACAGAAAAACTGGCTAAAGTCTACCAGCCAAAACGTGCCCTCTTATCTACTAAGTGCACTATATCAATTGCAAATCTCTTGGCAGCTCGGCAGGATCTGTCAAAGATTATGAGAACGAGCAGCGGATCCATCCGAGAGAAGACTGCATGTGCCATTAATAAGGTACCTTTGGTGACAAATGCCTTGTTCTTTTAGGAATATTTAAGTAACTTGAATGTAGTAATAAATCCTAATTTTTTTCAGGATTGTAAGTAGAATTTGGAAATAAAGGATAAGAAACTTGGTGTTTATATATTGCAGATAATGCATCAGTGGATTATGGATAGTGCAGTTTCAGCTGTTGAGGTTCACAGTGTCCCTTCTTTGGGTCAGTAAAAATTGGCTGAAATACCTTGGATTGCTTTCAGTGGGAGTAGGCCTGCTCTGTCTTGCCAGGATTACAGAAGCCATTACTCTACTGCTACCTGATTCTGCCACCATGTCTAAAATAACATCTACATAGTAACTGTGCTTCTGGTCTGTAAATAAAATGTACTAAGATCACAAGGCAAGGATCCCACATATTAGATTGCCCTGGGTACACAAATAGATTACAGTCAAGTCAAGTGTGTAGTTCTAATAATGACGTAGGAGAAACATGACTTAGACAAAACAATTTGTCTTGTTTCAAAAATTATGATTTTACAAGAGTAATAGGCTCAAAAAAAATATATGTGCTGAACTTTAGCTCAGTAGCTATGTACAGCTGCATACTTGGTGCTTTAAAATTGTGGGGATAGGTGCATGCTCTTCTACCTTTTGAATACCAACTGTACCTCTGGTAAAGTTCTAATTAATTTAGGAGAAAATAGTGATGTGCTGATTTGGCCACAGCCCATCCAACCCAAATAATTTCTTACGCACCAACAACACTAAAAAGGTGCAGAAATTAAGTGGTAAGACAGGTTTACCCTATCATCAGACTGTATTTATGTTTTAGTAGGAATACAGTACTGCCCTGCTGCTGATGTATAATCTGTTATCTCCATTATCAATATTAAATGTTTTCTAAGACAGTAGCATGATATAGCAAAGTAGCCTACTTCCGTTGAAGTTCCTTTGTTATATTGCTTCAAAACTTCAAGCAGTACAAATGTCCTGTTCCATTTTGCCTTGCTAAATTTTTAAGGTCACACCACCCTTAGACAGCTAAAGACCCCTAGAGTCTCTTCCACTCTGATCGGTGCTGTCTCACACCTGTCTGTTGTTATGTTTCTGCATATCCTCACTGAAAAATAGAATTTTTTGCCTTTTATTTACCAAGTCAATGGCTTGTACAGGAACTCAGAGCACTATTTAGAAGAGAGTGTGTTGCATTGTACTTGTGCTTATTTGAGTTTAGCACTCTGCACTAATAAAGAGTTAAATGAAAGACTGTGTTGGTGCTGCCCATGGTGGTGTGCCTGCTGTTTGAACACAAAGCACAGGTCTCCTGACTTGTCTTGTTAGCAGTACTTCAAGTACTAGATAATCCCTGTTTAACTTTCATTAACTGGACACAGAGGTCTGTCACATTCAAACACACAAAATTTGCCTGGATGTTTTTAAAAACCTTGGAGTGGGTGCTGTCTGTGGTGTGTCTCAGTAAATGTGACTCTTGTGTGAGGTGTCACAACTCCTATGGCAGTATTCCCTTTCCCTTTGCAGGTGCTAATGGGCAGAGTGCCTGACAGAGGAGGAAGGCCCAATGAAATTGAACCTCCACCTCCTGAGATGCCACCATGGCAGAAAAGACCAGAGGGTGGCTCGCAGCAAGGCGGTGGCAGAGGAGGTAGAGGTGGCTACGACTCTTCCTACGGAGGGCGGGGAGGTTATGACCACGGGGGTCATGACCGAGGAGGAAGAGGAGGCTATGACTCATCATATGGAGGGCGAGGAGGTCACGAACAAGGAAGCCATGATCGAGGGGGACGAGGAGGACGTGGTGGTTATGATCATGGTGGCAGAGGAGGAGGAAGAGGAAACAAGCTTCAAGGAGGCTGGACAGATGGCGGAAGTGGTGGCTACCAGGATGGCAGCTACAGGGAGAGCAACTACAGAGATGCAGGTTTTCAAACAGGTGGCTACCATGGTGGTGGTGGCTACCAAGGAGGAGGCTATGGTGGCTACCAGTCGTCTTCTTATTCTGGAAGTGGCTACCAAGGGGGTGGTGGCGGTGGTTACCAGCAAGACAACAGATATCAAGATGGTGGGTCCCACAGTGACCGAGGGGGTGGGCGTGGAGGAGGGAGGGGTGGCCGTGGCGGTCGCGGTGGCCGAGGAGGTCAAGGAGGCGGCTGGGGGGGCAGAGGTGGACAGAACTTTAATCAAGGAGGGCAGTTTGAGCAGCACTTCCAGCATGGAGGTTATCAGTATAATCAGTCTGGCTTTGGACAAGGAAGACACTTCACCAGCTGAGGCTGCTAAAAATTTACACTTCAGCAGAGCTCACATAATAGAAACCTGATTTCAGAGGCCTGACTTAAATGCTGCTTGAATTAGTACAGGTTTGTACACAGCAGGTAGAATCTCTTTGGGTGGGATGTTTGGCATAGAGCAAAGCACAACTTCGTGTAGATCTCTCCTCCCCACCCACCTCTACCTGTCTGAGTGGAAGACCATTGTCACTACCCCCTGCACCCTAAACATCAACTAATAGCCATGTTTTTTTTATGTTGGACTGGTTCCCTCTGCTCAAAACACTTTTGTTCTAAATGTGGCTGCTGTGTTTGCTTTCTGTTTTGATTTGGAGAAATACCAAGACCCATCAAATTTGTCTGTTATAATACACAGTAGAACTTCTGCATTTTCTCCCCCAAATCATTGTTGAGTTACATGTTCTAAACCAGTCTGGAGTGTTGCTTTTCTTCTTGCTGACCTCTTGTTTCAGTCACGATGATGTTACAGCACGTGTGTGCGCACACAGGGAACCCCTCTGACAAACAGGGTTTTGTGTTATCTGAGCTCTACTGTGGATGCCATGTTCAGTAGCCTTATCTCCTGCTAAACCACGTTTTCCCACCTGCTCAACTCTGAAGACTGACCGCCGCCAAAATCTGCAAAGACCATTTCAAACTAAGCTAAATTGTGAACTGATAGTGTGTGTAGGCCTGTAGTTAGGTGTAGCAATTCAAACTGACCTGCATCCATCCAAAACAAGTTGCTCCTCCTCCAAACCTAATTTTTACTTGAAATCAGCTAGAAGAAATGACAAACTGAAGTTTATTTTATTTGCAAGTTAAATACCACTGGCTCAGCAAATCTAGGGCAATTTGTTTTGGGGGTTGTCTTTTTAAAGAAATGCACTACGGCCTGGGAAGATTAGTTCCTGCCTGGAGGAAGCCCTTTTATTATTGCTGCAGAAAACAAAACCTGGCTGAGTTTGGTGTTCTAATGTTTGGGTTTTTTTCTTTACTGAAAGCCACATAATGCTTCTTGCTGGGTTTTTTGTGTACATAAACATTGTCAAAAAGCTGTGAAAGAAAATGGCTGAAGGTGTGCTGTTGTATAAAAGGTGAGCAATAAAAGTATCTGTATGTTCTGTTTGCTTTAGTTTCTTTTCCTTGACAGTAAAAAGCAGTTGCTACAGTAGCTGGGAATTCATGGGGATTTCTGTCGTCTTCTTCTCTTTTTTTATTGTAATCTATTTTGTATTTTGTAGTTGTCGCAGCTGTACCATGCATTCTGCCCTTTGTGGGGCTGTCAGAACAGCAGCAGGTGGGAGGAACTGATCTTCAGTTGCTCTGACTTTTGTTCTGTTCCTCCCTCTGACCTGGTGTAGCAGCTCATAGTCCTCTCTCTTGCTGTGTGAAGTTATTCTTAGGCTGTGTGAGCACGTGTCTCCCAGGTTATGCTCCTGCATACCATGTGAACTTGGTATGCTGCTTCTGGGAACTTCCTGATGCTCTCCAGCCTTGTGGAAATGTAGGTTCTTGCTACTGTGCTCAGATCAGTGTAGCAGAGGCTGTGATGATGGCACAGTCTACCTGTTTTGTCCTCAGGGATGAATTCAGATTCATGCACGCAGGAGGAGTTCCTTGGCTTACAGTAACAGCATGAGTATCTGAGAGAATGCTGACTTTGCTGTAATTCAAGGTAGTCATGTAAATAAGCTAAAAAACATCATTTAGAACTGATTTGCCTGTATTTCATGCCACAGTCAACCTGAAAATCTGTTTGATTTATTGCAGCCACTAGATGCTGCTAGTGATTCATGGGTTTGGAAGTAAAGGTCCCTGAGAAAGGCACTTGGGAATCTGACTTAATGGCTTTTCTCCTTTAGTGTTTCAAACACATTTAAAAAGCCTGATGAGAGAAAAGCTTTCTGTATTGAATCCCGGTCTTTGAGGATCACTGATACAGATCTATCTGTGCCTAACACAGATATTTCAAATTATCAGCATCCAAAACTGAATGTTGCTGCTTCACAAAGGTTTATTGATGATTTCTTACAGCAGCAATCTCCAGAGAAGGTGTCTCCCCTGTAATACCTTGTCGTGAGCACTAGCTGGTGACTAGATGCATTCCTGCAAAAATAATTAGTGGGGCTTTTTTTAAGAATTAGGGTTCCTACAGTGGGGTCAGTCCTGGACTATCAAATGCAAAGAGATTGACAAATTAAAAGAGCCTTTTGCTGGGAATGTAATCTCTTCAAGCTGACAGCTTCTGCTTTTCTTCACACTCCTCACTGCAAACAGGATGGTGTTTTCTGTCAGTGCATTAAGAGTGCTGTAAACTTGTTCCTAGCAAGCAGGAACTCAGGAGGCTCTTCAGAGAACCCCTGCTGGAGTTACATTAGCGCCTTCAGAGATTGCTTTCTCTGCCAGAGCTGCCAGTTCCTCTGCAAGACTATAGCTGTTGCTGCAGTGGAGAGTCTCACCTTTGCACACTGTGATGTGGTGAATTGATTCTGGGGTGGGGTAGGAGCTTCCCCTTCCTCCTCCCGGGTAGCTTTTTCTCATCAAAATACGTTGTTTCTCCTCCTTCCTCTTCCAGGACTTAGGGTAAGCCAAGTACAAATTTATTCCTGTTTGAGGGGGAAAGTTAAAAAAAAATCACAAGTCAAAACCAGGAGGCTTTACTCCTCCAACAGGAAAGAAAACACTTTGCTTCTGCCAGCTGTTGTTTTTCCTTACTCTATTGTTTCCTCCTAGTGTGCTGTGACTTCTTTGTTCCCCAGAGAAAACAAGCTTTGTGTATGTGGAGAGAGCAGCTTTGATTAATGAAAGCAAACAGCCACTGCTTTGTTATTCTCTGTATGATGCTCTGATATTTACTGTTTTCCAAACATGATTTCTGCACTGCTGCACTGGGAGGAATCTCTTAAATAGAAGCTTGGAGGGGAGAGATGGGTTGTGGGTGTTATTAGACTGTGGTGGATTGGATATACATGGCTTGATTTCATTGTGCATCATGATCAAAAGCAGAACTCCAGCAGAATAAAAAGGCAAATAAGCAAGCAAGGGGAACAGTGTTCTTCCTCTTGGCCTTCCTGTTCTTGCCACTCTTCTCCCACAAGCTGTAGGCATCTTGTTCTGTTTTTTCCATCTGCCTTTTTTTCTGTAGCAGCTTTTGTTTCCTAAAGGCTTCACTTGCACTGTCTTCCCATTCCCTGTGTTAGGATCACTGTCTCTCAAGCATTGTCACTGTGCAGTAACACTATGGGGAGAGGGGGGCACACTTGCTTCCCACATCAGGTGCATTACTACCTGATTTGGAATATCATGATCCATATGCACTGTAGTCATAGTTGGGTTTTCCTTGCAGGTCTGAGGAAAAGATAAAAATTTATTTCTTACTGTGAGTAAAGGAGTACCACAACAAGGGAAAGTGGATCAAACTAGGCTTGCCCCAGAGATCCTTTTGGCTTGTAGCTATTCCTGGAGTAGTTTTCTCTTTAGCTGGCTGGTAATCTCTCACTTGATGAGATTCCTCTACTTCAGCAGCCAGAATCCTGAAATGCGCAGCTCCATGGTGATGTGCCATGATGGCTGATGGCCCCGGAGGGGCTCCTAAAGCTACGGATTAGGCTTCTCAGCCAGAGCATGTGGGTAACCTGCCTTAAGGCTTTGGCTGTCTGTCTCCATGAAACTGTTATTTGCATCTGAATTGAGGAAAGTGGCAAGTGCCTCAACCAACCTCAGGCTCAATTAGAACCTAGAGGCTTACCAGTCAAGTATCTAAGATAGGACTGAGGAGAAGGGAAGCAAGATTCATGGCAGTAGATAGTTACAAGAAGTGGTTGGAGCTTCAAAAGTCTTGTGGTGTAGGAGTATTCCCTGTGACAGGTTATGCACCTATGAAATGGAAATTAAACTGCTGAAGTGGCAAGAATGCAGTGGGGAATAAGGATTCTCACTGGGATCTGCTGACTTTTGAGTGTCCAAAAGGCTTTTGTCAGTTCTTGTGGTACTAGAAGTTAATTCATCTCCCTGTTAGGTTAATGAAGACCTGCAAACAAAAGCCCTCAAATACCTTTTTATTGCACATAATTTAGTCTTAGTTCTGCCACATTTAGTCTGCAGTAGAGAGTCCAGGTGTTGTTGACTGTTAGGCTCTCTCTGAACTTCTGATTTCCCTGGACAACAGGAATGGTACAGATGTATCAATGCGTTTTTTAGGTGTTGAGCATGATTTATCAGTCCCAAACAAGGTGGCTCATGCTGAACTCCCAAGTTTGCTTTATCAGCCTTCTAGCAAACCCTTAAGTTAGAGTCACAGCAGTGTTGTGATTGGAGAGCAGTATGCCGAGGTGTTTCCCCTGTGTAGGCTCTCAGCATACTCATGTGCTTGATTGTTTCAGGTTATGACTTTTCAAGGGGACACAGTCTGAAAAAGCAAGTGCTATTACCAGCTGTAAACATTGCCTTCTCCCCTCTTTGGCTCAAAATAGGTCACACCTCTAATGGCTTGACAAACAAGGGTAGAAGGGAAAAAATATTTTTCCTTTGTGTTTACTTGGTGCTTTTTATAGCTCTGACTGCTGTCAGTGTCATTGTTTCCCCTTTATTGTCCAGTAATTTCCTCTCTTGTCCACGTGGGTCTTTCCCACAACAGATGAGAGAAAAACAAGTACAAAAAGTAGGAAAACACTATTGTAAAACCAAAGAAAGAGGGAGTCTGCCTTTGCTGTGGGCAGGTGGAAGGTCATAACTCGTTTTCACACATGAAGCAGAGATGAAGGTGATAAGGCCTCTTTAAACTTTCCGGCATTAGCTCCACTCATGGAAAAAGCAGACTTTTTGGCTAAATTTCATACTGCCCCGGCAGTAGCCTTTTGCTGATGGCTTTTCGGTCTCCTAGGACCAGATTGTCCGCAGCTGTAAACAGCACTTTAAAGTTCAGTGCACAGATTTTCCAATGAGTTTACCCTGTTGGCTGCAATGCTCATTTTGAAAATCCAGATCAGTGCTGATCACTCAAAAACTTTTTCCAAAGTTGCATCCATTTCTGCAACAACCCTGCCAGCTCTTTTTTCAAGGCTTTCTTGAGAAGTACTTGGAACTATTTTTTGTGCTGTGTGGATGTTCATCAGTAAGCAGGCTGATGCTGAATGAAGCAAACCTTGATTAGATTTTCTTTGTGCTATAATAGTCACAAAACAAACAAACCCATGTTTTTCCTGCCTCTACAAAATCCTTCCTTCCTTCCTTCCTTCCTTCCTTCCTTCCTTCCTTCCTTCCTTCCTTCCTTCCTTCCTTCCTTCCTTCCCTCCTTCCCTCCTTCCTTCCCTCCTTCTTTCCGGATCCCTTTCCATTCTTGGTGTCACATAGAGAAAGAGGTCTCTTAGTGTGCTTCTTCCTGCATTTACTCTTTGTCTGTCTTGTTCTCTCCTTTTGGTGGGGTTTGTTTTGTTTTGGGGTTCTTTGGGTTGATTGTTTTTGTGGGGGTTTGTTTTGTTTTGTTGGTTTTTTTCCAGCCTCTGTCCAGTATACTTCACATGCAGCCTTCTTTCATGTGAAATCTGTATTTCCCATACAGATGCCTAAAGCTTCTAGAACTAGTGTCCAAGGCTGCAAGGATCCTTCTGTGGCTGCTCAGGCTATCTCAGCCAAAGGCTTCTGGGCTTCCCATGAGGAAGATCCTGGGGGTGCACATAAGGCATGCTTTGACTTCCATAGAGGAGTCCTTGAGCAACAGTCTACAGAGGTGACAGGCTCTTTAATTTTGGAAAAATGTAAAATTTTAGGCAATGGCTGCCCCTAACCTTGCTCTGCAGCTCAGCTCATCTGCTGTACTGAAAGGAAAATGGCTCACCTTTCCCAGCTGGGGAAAATCCATGCTTCAGACTAGTTCTGATCAGCAAGCATATTCTCCCTTCCCAAGACTTCACCTGCCTGAGGAAGGTGCCTCTGAGAAGATAGCTTCTGTCAAGGAAGATGTTTCTTTGTAAAGCTGTGTTTATTCTTGTAAAGCCTAAAAGCTGAGTAGGACTGGGGGTGGGGGGCAGAGGAGGGCAAGACTCTGGGGATGTTTAGAGCAGGGGAGAGAGCTGGGGTTCAAACCTGACTTTGCATTTCCCTCTGAGGGAGCCAGATGTCCCTCTGGCTCCTTGAGAAGCACTCCATAAAGTTGGAAGCAAAGCTGAAGCTCCCCTATGTGCAACATGAGGCTTTGCAGAGGTTTTAAACAAGCACAGAAAGTCCTAGTGGGTTTGGCTCAAACAACCAAATAATCTCTTACAGGGTCTATCCAAGCACTTGCATTTTTCACCTACTCTTATTGCTTGTATTCTTTGGCATTTGCAGATAAAGCTGTAAATAAGGTTTGACATAATCTTCCTTCTTTCCACTGTGTGGTGTTTTGGAGAATTTGTTTCTTAAACAATCCCTCAGTCTCCCCCCATGTTTTTTAAAAGATCCTGAGACAGGAGAGGATGGATGGGGTGGAAGTATCCAGCATCATTTGGGATTGTATCTGACTTTAGCTACTTCATTAATCCAGCATTCTTGTCATTATGACACACTTTCTCCTGGACACTCTCCTGGAATTGCTGTACTTCTAGCAGGCAGGATTTCACCAAGACCAGCAAAGACACACAGATCAGACAGGAACTCTGATGGCTGATGCTTTCTGCATTTTCTTAAGTTAGAGAGAGCGAACAAGAAAGTCTTTGTTCCTTTGCCTAGATTGGGGAGCTAAAATTGCTTTTGTGAAGGAAAGTCTTTCCCCTGTTCAGAAAAAGATGTCCACTTGAAATAAGAAAAGAAAAAGATTTTCTAAATTTTGTATATTCAGGCCTCCCCACAGGGGAAAAAAAAAAACCTCATCTTTTCTTTTTTTCTTTTCTTTTTTTTTTACTTCTTAAAAGGTTTGTTCAAACCCTGTCAGCTCTCTCTACTCAGATTCTTGTTGTGGAACTAGGAGATCCACATTCTGTAAACAGCCTGTGAATGCCTTTTTAAATAAATTATTACATTGTCTAAGATAAATCTATTCCTTTTTGGGCAGTGAGGGGTGTGTGTGAAAAAATGGCTGCATTTATACCCAGTGTTTTTCTTGTTTTCAATGGCCATGAACACTTACTGCCACAGACACACTCTGTGTTCCCCTTCCTTAAATGCCTGTAACAAAGGGTTTCCAGCTGTACCAGCTGCTTGAAATTTTCACCTATTTCTATTCAGTTTCAGGAAGAATTTCAGGAAGAATTTCTTCATGGTTGGGGTTGTTAAGCATTGGAATGGTCTGCCCAGGGAGGTGGTGGAGTCATCATCCTTGGATGTGTTCAAGAAACAACTGGATGTGGCATTTAGTCCCATGGTTTAGTTGACAAGGTGATTGGTCAAAGGTTGGACTAGCTGATCTTAGAGGTCTTTTCCAACCTTAATGATTTTGTGATTCTCCTTGGAGGCTGCAATATTTTGCTTAGCAGGATTTGCTTAGCAGTTGTGTAAGCCTGCAGACTATCCTTGATCTGCAACTGCTGCTGAGGTAAGCATATAACTGACTGAAGCTACCAGGCTTGCAAGAGATTTATTGATCCGATGAGTAAGTCAAGAGCTACAAATAACTTTTAAAAGCCAGTAAGAAATGAGCTGAGGTCTACAGACTAAATGCTGGTCAAAACTATGTGATGTTAAGAATGAAGTTGCTCATGAACATTTCATTTATAGAACATTAAGAGGCTTATCTCAACAGATCCATCAACAGCCTGGACTGTAACCAAATTTCTCTATTCAAATTCTCCACCAAACCATTTTCACGGTGAGCAAGCCGTGAGCTGTAACGGTAGCTGTGCGGTCAGCTGGCTGTGACCCGTCAGCTGACCCACCACAGCAAATAAAGACCATGGTTTTGCTAATGCTTGTTCTTTGCCCACAGAAGTATAAGAATGAAGCGTGCTTCTGGCCCTCATCCTAGTTTGGAAACCAGTGCTTATTTCTCTTGAGTTTATAACAGTAAAGAGAATGGTTTTTAAATTTTTTTTTTATCTCCACAGATTTACTATTGCTATTGGTTGTGCTGGAAAACAAACCTGCAGGATGCAAGATGCAAACCTGGGCAGGTATCATGTAGCCCCAGTGCAGTTTACAGTCAAATTAACACAGAGGAGTGCAGCTGTCAGTTTTGTGTTAGGGAAGTCTATGAAATTACTCTCATCTTGAAGACTTATAACATGTTGAAGGGTGCAATAACTTGAATTTTGTAGGACAGCTTATAACTGGGTGTTATATCAGAGTGTGTGCTACATACGCATACACCCACCCCTGTTGTGGGGAGATGGAATAAGAAGACTAACATGTATGCCAGTTTTTCAGTTTTGAGCTTTGTGGTGTTTTGTGTTTCTCTCTTTTTCCAGATGAGCGCTGTGGTCTTTCAATAACTTAACAGTTCTGGGAAATGCAGCTTCAAACCAGACCATTATAATTCAGGTGCTAGATCCTACCTTAGCCATCTGCTGATTTGGAGATTGCTCTTCAGAACATTTAATCTTAACATGTACAGCTTTCTAACCAGACAAAACTACCACATCCACATATATACACAGACACAAACACACACACACACACATACACTTAAAACTAAAGTGTTTATTGCATGCTAATGTTACCATAATCAGTGCTGGCAAAGATGACCCTTCTCCATTGTGGTGTAACCAGAAAAACACATAGTGTCTTGGAATTCCTTCAGTCTCAGCCAGCTGCTGCCTATTTGAGGCATCCCCAGTCTGGGAACCTGGGATATCACTGTGCTGAATACCAATATGTTCACTGTAGCAATGTAAACATGGCCAAAATTCAAAACCCCAGGTGCGTAAAGAGTTTCAGTATAGAGGACTTTGTGAGAGATTTTTGTTTGAGATTTAATCAACACGCACACCTACTTCTTTCCTTAAATGATCATTACAAGCCTCGGGAAAGGAGGGTTATTGAATAAACTTGGATGCTTGGCTTCTGTCCTCGCCATTGCTGTTGCTGGCAGACATACTGAAATGATGCAGTGCATTTAAAGAAGGCCAAATACATCCTCACTGGCATGTGGAGGAAGTTTCCACAGAAGTCATACAAAAGAAAACACTGAGCACAGAGATCCGTTCTGCTGTGGCTGTGCAATGTTCATTGAAATGGCTTACTCGTGAGAAAATAAATAGTGCCTTATAACACCTTTCAGCTAAGAAAACAGGGCAATGGTTGGGTTTAAAAGGATGAGGTATGGGAACACTCCGTATGGCCAAATGTGGTCTGTGACAGTCCATCAACACTTGCTGTAGTTGTCATCTTTAGTTTTCTGTGCTTCAAGGTGAGCAATCAGCTATCCTGTAAGCAGAAGAAAATAAACATTTACATGCTGGCAGAGATGGTCGATAAAAACATGAGGCTTTGGAAGTATAAACTTTATGGATGACAGCAACAGACATCAGATCAATACTCTGCCCTGGACTCCTGTATTTGTCAGAATGGTAATTGTTGTGAGTATCTCATGGAGCCCTGAACTGTGCAGTGCAAGGGTACAACAGCACAGAAGGTGGCCAGATATCCACCAGGTTATTTTAATGGTTTTCAAAATGAGAAGTACCCAACTACTAAAAAGCACATACTGACACCAGAACCCAAACTGCCAGTTACAGTGTCGAAAACAGGGATCTATGGATGATTTAGCATTCTTCTGAAAATGACTCTTGTGCAAGAAGCAATGACAAATTTGAATGAAAAAGCATCCTGAAATCCATCAAATAACCTTATGAGACTTCAGACTGTAGCAGATTTTAAACTGTCTTGGCTTCTTCTGGAACTCACCTCAGATTCTTGTCTTTCTGGGAGAGTTTCTATTCCATTGTGATCCCGTGTATCTTGTGGGGCCTCGGCTTCTAGCTCTACATCAGCCTGCATGCTGGGCTTTTCATTCTCCCACTTTGCAAAGCCTTTGTTCTTCCCAGCTTTTCCATGGAATTTGGACTTCATTTTGGGGAAAGTATGGGAACCTGAATCATTCCAACCTGGCTCATGCCAGAGTGGTTCTGTCTGTGTTGCTTGGCTGGTGGTCACCCGCTGCAGCCGCACGGAAATTTTCCGTGAAGAGCCAGTGACAAGGGTGATAGCTCTGCCATCAAGGTCCTGGTGTTCTGCAGCAACACTGGGAAATTCAAATACTTCATCTTGGACTGAAAGAGAGGGTGGAATTGTTTTGTTTAAGTATTCTGGTGTTTACAAAAAGGTAACAAGCCTGGGGGAGGGTGGGGAGGTAACCCCTTGTATGAAGCAGTGCTATAATTATCAATATCCATGTGCTGCTTGGAAAGAAACTGTTTCTGACACTGTGTGCACAGATCTTATTGCCTCATCATCTGCATGCTCAGGGGGTAAGACAGTGCTAGAATTGTGCCCTATATCTCCTTGCTCCTAAATGACAAAAAAGGAGAAATATAATTTAATTTCTTTTCAGCTGGGATAGGGGTCCCAGTAAGGAGGATAGTGAGCCTTAGACAGGACACTAAGGCGATCACTGGAGAAAAGGATGTTGTAATCTGAGCACTGAACACAAGCCATAGTGCAGGAAAAAGGACAGGTGCTGCTTTGTGTGTTGATACAAAGGAAAAATTAAAAATGGCAGCAAGAACACTGACTATTAGAGAGGATTCCAGATATGGTTTAAAATAGGAGGAAAACTGTTCTCACCTGGGGGCAGAGATGGACTGCTAGGCAGGGACCCATGGTTGCTGCCTACTGAAGTTCCTCTGGAAAATTTCCTGCAAGCCAGCACAAGCAGGTCTCTGCATTGCTTGTGACAGTTGGCACCGCAATCTGTAAAAAAAAAATTGTCAAGTCATCAAATGGAAAGCCACAACTATCTGGTAATCCCTCGGGGCTATTAGCAGGCATATACCAAGAAAGGAGTTTGAAGGAACAAAAAAGTTTGACAAGAAGGTGTCAAGGGTATTACAAAAATCGATCATTTGGTGTGCAGTGCATTACAAAAAAAATTCGATCATTTCCATGACAGCCATTAGTAGGAAAATGGCAGCAGAAGAGAAGAGGGAAGATGATATTTTAATCATAAAATAGTCGCAAGGAAGAGATGTGGAATATGATCCTGTGTATGCCCTACATAAAACTTCTGCTCTACTGTATGAGTCCCCCCAAAGAGGGGGGGTTATTTATTTGGCTGGGGGTTATTTATTTGGCTGGCTTTTATTTGACCCAGCAGGGCCCATTATAATAAACAGGTTTGGTTAGAAGACACCAGAGCATCCATACCTTGAGCATATGGAGGGACTGCTGGAGGTCAATGTAGACTACTGTAGGTTAAAACTAGTGTAAGTAGCTCAGTAAGCAACATTAGCACATGAATGAGCTCTGTGGAAGTGTATCATCTACTCAGAAAAGACTTTTTGAGTACCTGCACTCCAAGCCTCTGCTGGGATTTAAATCACTGTGGATACATCATCACTAGGTACATTTATCTGAAGTGTGACTGGAGTATGGATCTTATATGCAAGAAAGGGCTGAAGGGTGGAGGATGTGCCCCAAACCTCTGTATTCTTTTCCATTGTTTAAAAATTCCCCTCTCCCTTATTTCTCTGTTGCTGCTCCATAGCCCAACATTTTGTTCCAGGTGAGCATTGTCAAGGTGCTGCATTTATGGCTCTGCTGTAGGAACCACTCTGCTCAGGGCAGCAGCGCTGGCATGACGGGTGAGAGTTCTGCTTTCTGCCAACACCTTGTTCATATGACTAATGCAGCAGTCCATGCCCAGCTCTGGCTTTCTCTGCCTCAAAGGTAACACACTCCCTCAGATACACTAAAGATCTCTCTTGAAGTGCAGGACTCCTTCTATCACTTGCAGACCATGCAGTCTAGCTTTTATCTCATTACTCACAGTGCTGGGGTAAGCAGCAGGCCAGGAAGGAGGAAATCCCTCCCTCCCTCCCCCGGTGTGTTCAAACAGAGGATGACAGTTCAGTGCTAAAGGCAGAGTTCATCTGTAATGGGTGTCACACTGCAGTGATGCTGGAACACAGAGCAGCTGGTAGCTGCTGCAGCAAAAGGCAGTCATCGTCACACTTGTTGACCACTGCAGGATCTGAGTGAGCAGCTCTGCTCTCCTACTTTCATGCTTCATTGCCTGTAATTTTGACTTTACAGAACCACTTTTGCTCAGTCTCCACTGGGCCACTGCTACAGGCAGTGATGCAGGACAGAAGCTCAACTTTCAGATCTCAGATTGAGTTTACAGGTTGGTGTGACAAAATTTTACCTTCCTTTCCTCATCCTACCAGTAAAACTATAGATTGCAACCAGCCCTTTCAAAGCTTCTAAGATGACAGTAATCAGGAATATCTGAATTACATATGTTGATTTAGCCATGGACATTTTTCCCATCCCACTCTGAGGAAGAGAGATTTGTGGCTGGAGAGAGAGAGACAGGAGTATGGTGTATCCTAAAAAAAAATTACTGTGAATTCTTTATCCTTCTCCTTGGAGTCTGTAAGACGAAGTGAAAAGAGTACAAATGTGAATCTTCCCCTTTGAATAACTGAGATGCAGCTACAGCTATGAAAATCAACAGTGCCCTTCAGCCAGAGCTGGGCTGCTTGAGAAATAAATAGGTCCAGAATTTTAAAGCCAAAGAAGGCCACTATTATGCCCTTTTTGGCCCGACTGGCTTAATATGTTACAGGTGCTGCATAAGAAATTAAGTATTTTATGAAGGCAAAGGAGAGGGATGTAAGAGCTCTAGCATTTTTTATGAGTTGAATGTCTGAAGATCTTGCAATGAGATCTGCTGGGCAGTCTAGGAATTAAATATTTCTCTATTTCTAGCTCAGCCACTATTAAATTGCATGTAGGCTTCACTACAGGCACATGGATGTACATGGATAAAAACTGTTGCCAGCAGACTTTTTCCTGACCCGAGTCTCAGGGGATATATTTCAGGATGTCTCCATGTTAGGATAAGAATACTTGGTTTTCCAATTTACAAGGTCTTTGTAAAGTGACAGCTCATGGAGTCAGGGACTGCTTTGGACCTTTATCTCACAGAATATGTGCATTCCTACTGCATTCTAATGCAGTGAAACTTCATAGTGTACCAGCAGTCACTGCTCATGGACAATACCAAATGTAGATGCAAGATGTGTTTGAACATATGCCATTTTATTTAAAGGTGTGGTTGACTGACTTGTACTACAACCCACCACCCATAGCTTGAAAAAAATCCTTGTAATATTTATTTACCTTTGCATTTGTAGCCTTGTTTGATTATACCCCAGAGCTGCAAAGAAAGACAAAAGAACGTCAAGGAATCAGAAAAGAAAGCTGGAAGGAAAACAAGGTCACAACGAGGAAGTACCAATGGCTACAAAAGCACAAACAGGATACAACTGCTCTTAACACCCTTCCTGTCAGGCAGACCTCCCCCTCTAGTTGTGAAAAGACTTGTGCGGCTTCTCCCTTACTTCTGTTACTTACTTGTAGTAATGGGACTACCAGAGAAGGAGAGACACAGATCACTTTTGCTTCCAGGAATGGGTTAAAATGTGCTATCATAACAAGCTTAGTGAAAACAGCAGACCACATTCTGCTTCTAGGCTCCCTTCATGTTATCTGCAGAATTTCCTGTGTACATCCATTCTCCAGTTACATCACTGACCCATAATATTCAAACACAGCAGAAGAAAACACCACTGAGGATAAAAACTAGGTTCTTGGTTCCCATACTGGTTCCCAGCACACCTAGCCATAGCAATCTGATTTGTGCACCTGCCTTTTCCAACTTAAAAAAAAACCAACCCAAACAGATGAAGAATGAAACAGGGAGAAAAGCCACTAAATTCCATCTTTGCCTTCCCTCAGAAGCTGTTCTTGTCGACATACACTTGCAAATACCAAATGCTAAACATCCAAGGGCCAGTGTGTGTGGCCCCACTTTTGGGAAGCTTTCACTGCCACATGAGCAAGATTGCTTGGAAACAGGGAAACTCCCTAGTAAGTTGTTTTCTATGTACTCAGAAGCACAGTACCTACTGCCACGGCACTATAAAAACAAGCATTTCCACTCTTGAGAGGCAGTGAGAGGAAGGGGCAAGTTTTCTAACTCTAGCATAAAAGGAAAAAAACTGGGCTCTGGTGTTTATTTTTCCTGAACTCATTCACCAGGGAGGGTGAGCACATCCAGGCGACTGAAACTGCATGTGGCTCCTCACCAGATTTAAAAGTATCCATGCATAGAGAGCAGGGGGTGAATATGGTCATTAAAGAAAGGTTCAAAAGGAAGAGATGAAGATCATTCAGAATACAAAGGAAAGAGTAAAATAAACAGAATGGAAAGATTCTGGGTGAAATAAAAAACCACCCCACACAATGCACAAAAGAAATAGCAAGTAAAAATGGGGCTCTGGAGAGAGCAGAAATAGATTGGACAAGGTAGAAGAATGGTGAACAAAAGAATAGAAAGGACAATAGTGGGAGCTGGGTCCATAGAAGGCCTGTGGCTTATTCTTTCTTGCTAATGCCATATATGTGCACAGTGAATGCAGTTGCTGTGCTCAGGCAGTGACGGGGAGCACCCCAGTCCCCCTTGAAAGAGCAGAGATTACCTATTTTCCCAGATCTCTTTTACAGGATCACTTTAAGAGACATAGATTGTTACTTATTTCATTTAAGCTTTAATCTGTTCCCACTGAAGATCTCTCTCCTCACTCCTCACTTTCTTATCTCTGTACCTTCCTCCCACTCAAATTTGGCACCACTGTTGTGGTTGCACACCGCAGTGGAAGCTTAGCTGAAGTGTCATGTCATGAATTCTGACCTAAAGCTTTGGATGTGTCTGACACAGCTTTGCTGCAAAGATGGCTTGAGCCAGCTCCAAGGTAAGAGGATCAGTGCAAATTCAGATTATAAAGCTTAGCAGGATGGCCGGTCACCTACCCTGCCACGTGGTGCAAGTCAAGCTTTGGGACGGAACTGTGACTGGCCATGAGCATATCAAGTTTGTGCTGCTTAATGGCATTAGGTCTTAGCTTGACCTTCAAAGTTTGTAGCATTGTGTGCATTGCACTGTCACGTCAATTTATCCTGCTGCATGGTCAGTGCACATTATTTTGACTGTGAATCAGTGCATCAGTTTGAAATTAGGTTTCCACCCGTGGATGAGTAGCCCTGAAATGAAGAACAAATATACAGCAGATTCTGTAGTTGGTTCCTGTCCTATCAGTCCAACTCATCCACAGAACAATGCCAATGACTTCAGTTATCTGACAGGAAAAATGACCTTATTTCCATTTCCTGTACAACCCCTTACTCGTTTGCATTCCTGCACTGGATGTAATCAGGGAGACGTGAAAAATCTAACAATGGCCAATTAGAAAATTGATGCAGGAGAAAAATATCTGCAGGAGAGGACGTTTCAGGGCAGTCCTTGGGCCTTGCTTTGCTGTGGAAGCCTTCCAAACATGCACTGAGTGTCACGAACGCAATGACGTCTTCCCAAGGCAGCCTGGAACAATAGGCTCAGGCCAGTGGCTGCCCTGCCCCACGGGTCTGCTGGAGCTGTCAGCTCGAGACCCACCAGCACACTCCTACGTCAGCACTGACCATGTCACCGCCAGAGCTTCTGCAGCTCTAGCGGAAATAGGCAGAATTCCTTCTTCCCCGTGGCATTAATCAGCGTCAGCGGCTGCGATAGGGGCTTCAAGCATCCAAACAAAACTGACATGTCGCAAAAGAAGTGAGTGGAAAATGGGAGCAGGGGCTAGAGCAGGAATGCCAAAGCGGGTCTGAAAGGAGGCATATTTTTGCGCTTTGCAGTGCTGCTGTTGTTTCTTTCAACCATGAAGAAATACCGCTCAGTGGAAAAGATCATGGAATAAAGTTACCACCGAGTGCAGAGCAGATCTGTCCTGGATAGCAGGGACAGGGTCTGACTTTACAGCCTGTTATGTGAGCCACACACAAGCAGAGGACATGGCCCTCTGCCCTTACTGCTTTAGCTTTCTAAGTGTGGACATTTGATTTCAGCCAAGTGTGTCCATTAAAGTAACCTCTATATCATAGTAATTCTTTACTACATTTGGTTTGAAGTGGAAACCTTAGAGAAGGTTTACAAGTAACACAAATGTCCACAAAACAAATCCTTTCCCAGATATGTAGAGAGCATTCCAAATAGTGACATCTGGTAAGTTATGGCTGAGAGAAAATGCAAATTAAAAAAAACCTCCAACTAACAAATTCTAAAAATTCTTATCATACAGAACTGCTGGAAGCACTTTTGATTTCTTTACCAAATTAGAAGATCTGTTAATTCAATAGAGGGAAAATTAGGGAATTATGAGCATATCTATGTTGCCATGTGCAATTTCCTGAGAAAGAACAGCTTTTGCCTCATCTACATCCTCTGCTCCAGACATCTATTTTCCCTTGAGCTTGTTTATGTGGGAAATCAAGACAAATTAAAGAACTTAAGATAAACCAAGTAAGACCATTCATATAGTCTCTAACATCCTTTAGCTAATGTAATTTTTTTCCTCCCCAACAGAAATTCCTACAAATGGCAGTTTTCCGAAACCACTAAATTAAAACTGGATAGCACAGCTACAACATGAGTAAATCTTTTGTGCTTCTGAATGCCATAAGATATTATTTGGCCAAGAGACATTAGCAATGTATGGAGCCAGTTCCACCCCATATACATTAAAGGCTAAAAGTTGCTTTTAAGATATGCTATTATTAAAATCATACTTACAAATCCTGCACAGTGCTCGCAGAAAGTTGGTTTAAGATAGGTCATTTCCTGAAAGTTATGAATAAACCCTGGTCCCATTTTACACTGAAACTGTGATTTAGCTCTCAGAAAGTAAGCCATCATTTCGTCTTTGCTTATAAGACCATCTCTGTAAGGGAAAGAAAAAGTAGAGTAGATCTGTCACTGCTCATAGGACTGAAAAATTTGGGGTTTTCTCATTGCAGAAAGCATGCAGCACACAAAGCATATCCTTTGAAAGAGCTGCAACAGTCCTGGAAGGAAAAAAACCTTAAGCCTTTGTGGTTCTTATCTTTCTTTAAACAGTAACACTGAACCTTGTTATCTCACGTGTTAGTGGTATGAGAGCACAGACCAGGCCACTAAATGAAGGAACTTGACTTCCTGCTCACACAGAACAAGTGGTTATGCCTCTAGGCTGGCCACCAGCCTTCACAGTCAAAGAGATTCTGGATAACAAGAATTATCAAACCCAACTGGCTAGGAAATACCTTCTAGAGTATTTGTTACCCCCTCTCTGCTACATGCGCTTATTTCCTATGTGCTGTACAGAACTTATTCGTTTCATCGGTCTGATGCCTGGTCTGGATAGAATATCTCCACTGTAGTTTCACAGTACTCTAGGGTTTTGACTCAGTCCCAGCAGGAATTTGTCATTAAGCTATTACATAAATGATTTTTAAATTACCAGGTAAAGCAGGACTCCAACCTAGGACTTAAAGAACTGACTAGAGTATAAGCATTTAAATGATAATAGAATTTGGCTTTCAGTAATCTTGTCAGGCACAAGAAACTTGGGAGCCACTGTTTCTTCAATATTTGTATTTTTTGAATTTTTAAATTGAGGAAAGAGGGAAAAATCCACCACAAAGAGATCTCCAAGCTTACTGGTCTTTGTCCAGCACACAGAAAGAGTCCAAGAAGGGGAAGTTGGCAGCTATACTCTCAAAGTCTTCCTGAGATATATAACCATCATGGTCGTGATCGTAGTTCCTAAAGACAGACTGGGGGAGAAAAAAAAGATATTATTGTACTATTATCTAGCTTATCCTGAGTCTATACCAGCCTCTTCAACATTATAATTGCATGTAAACTAATGTTTTATTCAGCTATTCAGCTCTGTTGCATCTGTTTTATTCCTTTTATTTTCCTTAGTATTTCAATATGCATATTATTGGACTCTACAGGAAAAATGGCTGATTTTTAAAGAAAACTTGACATCAACATTTATCTAGTGATGATCCTCCACATGTCTTCACATAATTATTCTGGCTTTACTTTTCTTCTTTGATGGAAATGTCACTAAAATTCTGCCCCAGGTGATGACATATTCCCTTTGCTTCATTAAGTATACTTTTTAATCATGAAAAAAAAGAAGAAATAAAACAAAAACAACAGCAGATTTCCCGTTAGTATTTCAGATGGTTTTGCCTTCATTTTTCTTTTAGGTGATCACCTCTACTCTGCCACAGTACTGTTTCAATCTATTTTGTTTACTAATATTTTGACACCCCAATCATGAGCAACTTGTGTCTAACAACCATTCTCTTCCATCAACCCACCCCAACCCACCACTAAGTAAAAACAGACATGGGATAAAATTTAAAGATCACATACAGTGATGGGTGCCCTCCTCAGCTGCTAAGAAGTTACTGTATTCTGTGTTTGCAGACACCATCGTAATGTTCTAAATACTTACATCCACCAGTTTCCGTATGTGCTTGTTGATGACTGTAGGGTCAGCTTTAGGTACCACTCCAGATGCCCACTCCAGTGGCACTACTGGCTTGTTGGGGGTGGTTGGGGAGGTAGGCTGCTGAGAGATGGATCAGAACACAAGGATTTTCAAATCTGAATTAAGAAGTTGAATTTCCCAGTAAAAGCAGCTCAAAATGTCAGAGCTACAATGGCAAACTACTGGGGTACTCGTGCTGTAAAAATGTGCTCAGCAAAACATCAGGCAAGGTTTTAAAGGGCTGCTAACCGCTTCAGTCAGGCTCTGTGTGCCACCTCGCAGCTACAGTGCCACCACCCAGGGAGGACAGAAGCAAACCCAAGCAGTCTTTCCTCACTGACATCTCCAGAGGGTTCAACAGCAATGAGACTTGAAAGAAGAGGGAAGGAAGGAGGGTCTGTAGGGTTTGTGAACACAGTGGGCATCAGAAATAGGTAAGCCCAGAAACTTGCTTTGCTCCTCAGTAAAACCTCTGAGGAGATCACCACAGTCTGCCCCCAACTCCTTGCTGGAGGGACCATGCCCAGAAGCCACACGAGGGACTGCCTCACCCTGAATAACTTCATGCTCCTGCCCTGTGTGGCACCAGCAAGACAGCAGGATGCAGAAGCAGGGCAGAATTGTGCTCAGCAATCCCGCTGGTTTCCAGCTGAGATGTGCCAGGATGCACATCTTGAATCATCCAGGCAGCTTGAGGAGAAAGGCTCTAACCTTTGACTTGTTCTGCAGATAACACCAGCCAGACTATTTTATTTTAAAAACGTCTTGGTCTGGACAGAACAGTAGCTGACAGCTCACTGGATGCAGAGACTTCACAACCTGGCTCTTTCCACAACCCTACAGTGCTTTGGGAGTAGCTTTGGAATGCAGCTCAGATTCTTCAAGTAGAAAATATAGGACAAACCTGAACACATTTTCAGGTAAGGATTCAAAAATAACCAGGTAGCATGAAAAACACTGAAAGACAACCTGGTCTTTCCCTGCATCTGCCACTGGATGTCTATCAGGTGAAGCTGTGTCAAGCAGAAAAAATTCAGTGTGTTTTGGATCAGAAGGGAGAGAGTCCACAGTCTCAGAAGGCCCCTTTGTTAGCTGATGAGCAAAGAATCTGGGTCTCATTTGTCTCGCTCTGAATTGGTGTGACTTGAAAGGGAGACAATTAAGACATGTAAAGATGTTACACATATCACTGTGTATAGCCTTTGACATCCAGATGAGAAATGGTCACAGGTTCATATTTTACTGTGTTTGGTTGGAAAAGAAAAAAAGGATTTGTTAGTGGTTTGTTTAATTAATTTGGCTTTTCCTTTTTCAAGTGTTAGAACAGCTTTTATCAACACCTTAATAGATTTTGACCCATACAAATGTGCATAAGTAAGTTTGGGAGGAAAACACCCCTATATCAACAAAATTCAATTTTCATAAGAAGTGCAGTGAACCTGAACATCCAGCTCTATCTGCCCAAAGCATGGACTCAAAGCATCCATATTAAAAGTGTCAGTGTGGTGCTAGACTACCACATTGCTGGTCTGAGTGCACAGTGGCAGAAAGAGACTGAATTCACTGGAGCCTTCCTCTTCCTTGTGGGCTATTTAATTTGAAGTCTCATTCAATTTTTATGTTTTTTTGACAAGTTGCAATGAAATCCTCATGTTACTGACCACTAACCAAAGGGAATTATTTGTTCTTCTATTGCACTCATAGACTCAAATGAACAACGGTGATTTTATGTATGTATTTGAAATGCACCCTATGAGGAAAGGTGCTAACTGGTTGTTCAGGGACTACCAAGCTGAATTTATTAAACACTCCAGAACACTGTATCTGGTCATGCAGTTTGTGATTCAGACTGTATCTCCCATTTATTTTACCAGCACAGGGACCAGGCTATTGTAGACTAAGAAAGCATTTTCCGATGTTTGCAAACATCTATGCATTTTGGCATTGAAGTGAATTCTACTGGAAACCAAAAAAATTACCTAAGTGCATCATCAGTGGCATAATTGCACCAGGCAGAGCTGTCCTCTAGATAATAGCTGTATTAGTGAAAACTCCCAACAAGAAGATCACTAATGGGTGTGGAAAAGCAGGACACTGTGACAAGGAGGTGCTATACTACAGCTGGTGGTCATTCCTCAGTTTTTTTAGGCTGCTATAATGACTGAAGGGTCTCCTCCCAGTTTTAGCAAAAGGAAAGTCTTTCTCAAGTCCCTGTTGACAGCAGACTCATATGCTAACAGATCAGCTCCACTTTTGCCTCGAAAATGATTGCAGCAGCATGAGGCATTTCCTCCATAGTGCACCTGCATGGGAGTGGTACCCATATAACAATAAATCAAGGAGCAGTTGGAATGACATAACTATGCTGTCACATTGCCTTTGACAAGTTTTTCCACATACAAAACCCCTACAGATTCTTTCCCCCGTAACAGAGCCTGTGTGCTTTGGCACTCCATCAAAGAGAAGTAAGCTTCAAATAGTCCGGCTTCTGTCGATTCAGCTGCAGCTTTTTACCCATCAGGGTGCTGCAACAGTTCAATGTCACTGGCTGTTCATTGATCCTTATGCAGGAGTCTCCCACAACTGCTGGGCACTGTTAAAGTTCACAGCATTGTTTATATTGCTTTTGTCCTGCTTAAAGCTCAGGCTGGAGATCAAAGCAGCAATGTGATAATTTTCTTCATTTACAGTAGCAGTCCTTCCACAGCACAGAGCTGTGACATTTCAGCTTTGCTGGCAGTAATGAGAGCATGAGGGACCCAGAAAGACTAAAATAAACAACTGTTGTGGTCAAATTGTATCCAACAAGGACTGGAGACTCAGTAATGAAATTTCAAATGTTCAAGCTGAGCTAGTGTTGACTGTGGAAATATTCATTAGTTTCCTTATCATTGCTCATAATACATCATTGGGAGCACACACATAGTCCTCAAACTGGTCTCCAAGAGTGATTAACAATTTTAAACCCCAGAGAAGCCTTATACTTGGAAATTAAAGGGTTCTGCTTCCTTGCTTGCTTTTAAGAATGCTTCAAATCCTTAAAAAGCACTGGAGCACCATCTCAGACTCCTGGACCCTGCTCTCACCCCCTGTGAAGCATTTCCAGCCACTCTCAGCTTCTGCTGCTGTCAGACTTGAGAGGCTTCAGCCTGAGAGCATCACAGGCTGGATATGAAAGGTAATAAGAATGTTAATACACTGAAGAAATGCTCAGAGGAAAGCAGAGTTCCCAACCTTTGGCAGCAGAAGTAAGTGAATAATTAATACTTGAAGTGAAATTCAACTATTGATTATGAGGTTTATTTGTATCCTTTGACTTTCAAAAATAAAGAAAAATGCATGGATGCAGCATCATCTTTAGTTGCACACAACCAAATAAAGATTGATATCTATTCTCATCTGTTTAAACATTTCTTGAGAGCCCAAGATGCAGCCAATTATACCTAAGCAAACAGTTCTAAAATACTACAGTAATTTACAGTAATTATTTGCCTTGCCTTAAACAAACCTTTTAACTCAGTGTTGTTTTATGTAACTGCACCAGCATCCAGAAAATCAGCTAAGGGTCACACAATAAATAATTGATATAAACTTATAAAGGATTATATATCTAAAGCAGAACTTTGTTTTCCAGGACTTGCGGAGGTTTTGTTGAAAAATGATTAACAGTGACATCTGGCATGTTCCACTATTTATTTCTCCCAATATACACTAAAACCTATAAATAGTTCCTGTGTTTTCTACACAAATATAACACTAAAAAGCTTTATATACATATGAATAAGGAAACACATTAACTGTCATTTAAAAATTTAATCAAGTGCATGCAGACAAAATAAGCAATATGCCAAAATGCAGTAAAAGATGACGTACAGATTTGGAGTTCCTTGGCTCCAGCACCAGTGAGAGCTTGTAGATATCATCCTCAGTGTGGTAGAGGTCCAGGGACAGCTATATGTAAGAAAGAATGGAAAACAATAATATTTATTAGACTGAGTTGGATATGACAGGCTTTTAAATTGAGATATACCTCCCACTGAAGGTAAACACAACATTTTGCTACTCTGAGTTCAGGAGACATGCCAAAGCTGCGTGCAGCTGCTGGGGCAGCGGATTTGCCCAGCGTGAGCACAACTCAGGCTGGTGAAGAACACGCTGCTGCCCACGTCAGGCACTGCACTTGAGGGCTGGCACAACCCTCACCCTGACCCCACAGGGGAGAGGAGCTGCATGCTTACCTCATGCACAGAGGGACGTGACCACCCCTACACAAACCACCTTCTAGCAGCTCGTGCTCATGACAGATCTCAGAGAAACAACCTGGTGAATGCAAAACCTTCAGGACAGTAGTCACAGAGGGGCTAGGCTGGAAGGATTTCGGATTTTATTCTGGTCAAATTTTGTTCCTCAAGAAGAGTCATAGTGGTGCAGCTCTTCTACAAAGATAAGCCCGTAGAGAAAATGCCTCTCTGGAAAGCCCTGGGCAGACAGAGGCCTGGGAGAAGCAGGCTGGGTTTGCCACTGCTGTTGATGCAGAAAAGTGCTCCATTGAGAGCAGTCCCAGTTTAGCCCAGCTTGGCCTGCTCCTGGTTGCCTCTCAGCAAGTCAGGCAAATTGCCTTCCAGCTGTTTCTAGATAAGTAAAAGATTTTTCTATCATGTTCTCATTCTTTTCCCTGGAGGATTTATTGAGGAAAAAAAAAGAAGGTACATAAATATACTTAAAGTAGGATGAATCTGTTTTTACTTTGGCAGCTGGGGTCTTGTACTGATCAATATCTGCAGTGAACTCCTCCTCTTTTGGGGTGATGAAGGAGAAAGGTAATTAACACTGTAGCTAATGCTTTACAATGAGAGGAAACAAGCATTGCATTTTTCCTGTGATCATGTTCCTACATTAACTGGCTTTGAAGAATTGACACGATTTGAAGTTATCATCCACCTTGCAAATCCCCAGTTAAGCTAAGATTGAGTTAAAAGGATTTTTTGCTGTTCCCAAGCAGACAGATAGAATTACTACTGACCAAATTACTATGACAGAAGGTTATTTTTAGAGAATCTGAAGTGCCAAGTAAGTAGCAAGCAGGACCAGTGACACCTACTGCAGAACTACCTCTAGGAACCACCCTCTTTTAGGCACAATTTTGTGTGATGAGTAAGACACAAGTTGTGCCTTTTCCCAAGATAGGTTCCCAAAGCAAACACATGGCTTTAGAGAAGTCTGGAGATCACAATTATTCATTTTGTCTAGCTGAAACATTGCTGATTTTTGCACTTTGTAATTAAGGGCACAGTGAAAGGCTGTGCATCCTGCAGGTTCCCTTACCCAGCCAGCATGCTGCTGTCACAGGGTTAGGTAAGGGCCTGTCCTAAAGACAAAATTGAACCAGTAAGTGCTGTAATAAATATTGTTCATGTGGTGAGATGTTCAGTGGCTGTATTCTGAGGTTCCTTGGTGGCATAAAATAAGCAGCGCTCTATTGAAGCGCATGATGTTATCAGGTCAGATTGGGAGAGCAGAAATGGTAGTTCAAAAGGTGTTGGTTCCTGTGAAAGAGCACAGTTTTCTCAGCAGGCTAGATGAGCTGGGTGTGGATTTGGGAGTGGAAATGTATTAGTATTTATTGAGCAAGCTTGTATCTCTCCCTCCCTGAATTATATGATCTTATCTTAAGCAGTGGATATAGCTTCATTAGGCACAATGTGGAAGCACACAGTGGACAAGGTATTGTCTAGGTCAGAAGTTTCATACATTAGCACAAAAATTACAAGCGTGATGATTATGCAGTTATGTAAGCATTCATTTTATATTTTATTTATGGTTTTGCTACGACAAATGAAGTATAATAAGAATTTTCCTAGAATAAGCTTTACAGTGAGTGGCAGTTTCTACTCTAATTTGACTATCATTGCTGTCCTATTTTTTTTCTGAGTAATTTGGAGGGGCATTGAGAAAGGTAGGGGAGTGATCAGAAACACATGACTTTTTTTTTTCTAAGTGGAACTTACTGAACACAAGTTAGGGAGGGTGACTTTCAATTTGATTGTTTAGGTAGTTCTCATTCTCTTCACCAGATTGTACAAATGCCTGGGACTTTCCAGTCATTTGCATATAGTCTCAGAACAGGTTAGATAAATAGATACTGAGACATAAAAATAGCAAGGGAAAAATGGTGGCACCGAATAAGTGTTAACACAGTTCATACAAATACACTGTGGTCTACCTGAGAAACTGAGATCCACTTCCAATCCACAGAAAGTGATGAAACGTGTACCCACAGGCTTTTATTCACACTGGGACAAAAACCCCAAACCAGTGTGGAAATACTGCACAGCAGGTAAGGTTAAGCATCCTTACCAAATATAAGTTTTCTAAAGGCAAAACTGTCATTAAAGCTGTTTTTCCTCTCTGCTGCACTGCCAAGCTTTTGTTTAGGTCCTCTTTTACTACCTCCTAGCTCCACATTTTGGATTCCAGGGAGCAGTACAGAGCCAGGTACAAGGTTCGGTGAAGGTGGAGCAAGTGTGGCCAGTAAGTCAGGAAGAGAGGAATAATCACAGACTAAGAGCAATCATGCACTAAGTGAGTCCACCTTCATGTAAGGTACTCTGGCTCACTGGCAGCTGAACTGTAACACATTTACTTCGCTTGCCCATGTAACTCAGACTCATTTATACAGCCCAAGGCAGGACTTGCATCCCCCTCAGCTTTTGTAGTCTCCTGTGCCAGTAAACCTGTCATGTGTCCCTGCTGTCCACACACCAAAACTTTCCCTTGTTTGTGGCATGCTAACTTCCATGCAAAATGCTGGCTTCTTTCAGCTGCTTGCTCAAAGCTAAAGTTCTGTGAGCTAGAAGCTGACTTTTTATGCTTACAAAAAGATGAGGTGGGGTGGAGAGGTGTGGGAGTGGGGTGAAAGCAGACTTCTGTGTGCAGACATTTAAGGCCTAAGAAGACCACCTTTTCCAAACTGCTGGCCATTCAGCAGCTGCCACTAAAACCAAGAGTCCTCTTGTTCCCCATGAACCCTTTTGGTCTATACTCAAAACAGCATCTTTAAAATGCCTGTAAGCCCCTTGAGGAATTGGCCTGAAGTTTACTACCCACCTCTCACCCAAGTATTTAACGCAAGTTCTTACTTCATAGCTCTTATCAAAGTCTCCCCAAACATCACAATTTCCAAGCCACTTGAAAGGTATCATCTCCCTTAGAGCAAATAGGACTCCACCACTGAGGAAGAGAAAATCCAGGCCAAATTCCCACATGCCCATGAAATGCCCATTTTATCTTTTTGTGCAAGCTGTTGGACTAGCAAACCAGAATCTGATGATTTACTTGTCAAGCAACCACAGACCAGGCACTAGCTAAGTGTGGTGTAAAAGGCAACACTGCAAGGGAGGGAGGCCAGGCAAGAGATTTACACATTGCTTATCAGGACAAGAGACCAACTAAAAGCTTGCCCAGATAAAAGCTATGCAATGGCAAAACAGCAGAAGGGAAGAAACAGTTGGGTCAGCCAATTCACACACAACTGGAAAGCATTCTGCACATTTATATTCATTTACTAGATTTGAAAGGGAGTTTCTCTAAATAAGGTAAAGATGGAAAAAATTTTTACAGTTGACATTAGAGAGATAAGACCTAGCAATAAAGGGAACTGTTAATTCTTCGTGCTCTGAAAACTGAAGATGATGTAGGCAGCAGGGGAGGCTAAATCTGCTAAAAGACCATTTGCACATAGCAAGGTCAACTGTTTTTAGTTGTCAGTTCTTGTCAGCTTTGGGTTGCAACCCTTTTCTTGTCCTCTTTCTCTGAACCCAGCCAATGATTCAAAACTTTTTTTTCAACAAAAAGATAGACAGAAACATTCAATCTACAACATAAATCCATTATTTCTATTTAAGAGACTAGCATTAAAAGAAAAAAAAGACTATTGTATTCATATACACTGATAAGGACAAAATCTACATACAGGAAGAAAAATGAGAATATTCATATTATGGTATGTATCAAAATTCTGGTCCAGGAACCTATCATAGAAATTTGTTGTTTTTTCCCTTTCCAGAAGTCATAATTTTAAATCAATACTCCCACGCAAACATACTTGATCCACAACTACACTTCCAGTGACTGATATGAAGACAGAATTACCCTGGAAAGGTTTTAGGTTACCTTCACCTGTCTACTTATTTATAACACTCGATCAGGTCTGGAATCAACATTGCAGAATGCAACTTCATTTTTTATGATCAAATTGGCTCAACTGTAACAAAGTCAGGAGAGTTATATTATGAATGAATGCATCACAGTATCTATCATAAGTGAGAAAGTACCCATCATATACTCAATTACTTCTCCTAGTAAATGGAGTACACTGAAAGAAATACAAAAATACAAATAAAATCCTTGTCATTTTGCTGAAAACAAAGAAAACAAGGAAAAAAAATTGAAAAACAGATATGCTATGTGAGCTCAGGCTGATACAATGATGAATATATGAAGACCTGCAAGGTCTTAAAAAAATCTTTAGCTTTCTGCTCCTTTTGGAAAACAGGCTGTCACCAAGAAGAGAGAACAGCTAATGAAAGTGGTAGCAGCAGTTCAGCTTCCATCTCTCACTTCACATTGTTGAATTTCTATCCTTTTGGACTCACTTTTTTATTGCTCAGTTCCCTAAAGCCTGAGGTTCCACTTCCCCCTATTCAAAGCCAAGTTTGTAAGAAATGACCAGGAAGGGAAAGAGTGTCACAAGAAAGCAGCTCTCAGTCACAACAAAAACAAAACAAGACAATAAATATCTACCTTTATAGTTCAAAATTTAAGTTAAAGGATTGTTGCAGGGTTCAACATCTGGCACCTGCTCTTTCCTGTCCCACTAATCAGGATTAAGACTTGTTCCCAGGTTGTTCCACACAAGGCACAACTGAAGAAGGTTTTCCAAATTCCCCAAACTTTCCCAGTCCTCATTACAATAAAGCCATGGGTATATCCACACCAGCTTGGTTTCTCCAAGCTCAGGCTCATATTTGTCAGCTTCCTTAATGTAAGGCTCTGTACCTGATCAGTCCCAGTATAAATCCATCACATTTCTATTTACTGGATAGGAAGGGTACTGTGTCACAAGGAAAGCATAGGGGAGCAAAAACGGAATGATGCCCATGCTGGATTTCTCTTGTGTGTTGATGCCAGCATGTCTCCCAGTTGTTCCAGAGGAGACATAAGCCTCCATTCTAAGTAGTCAGAACTGAGTTTTACTTCTTCTGACATAAATACAGCCTTCCATCTGTCATTCTTAAAAGAAGTAATTTATAACAATCCTGTTGCTGCTTCCAACCAACCCACACGACTGTACTAAAACTCTTTGACTTTCTTAACGCCTCATGTGAACTTGTTTCTGTTTTGTATTTTTTCCCTTTTCTTTTTCAAAACTGAGGTGAAAATAGGCACTTAACTTTATAGATATGAGTATTCCTACTGACACCCAGCATTTGAATCACAGCAGCGAATTGAAACAGGTTCAATACTTACGGTTAGCAGGTTAATTAAATCCAAATTAGGCTCTAAATGATGAGAAGCAGTTTGCAGGGAAACCAGTTCACTGAAGGTGATGGAAAGCTGCTGCATTTTCACTATGTTAACTTTGTTCTCATCTATCCAATCAGGAAAAATGACATGGACAGCAATCAAGTCTTTCAAATGGACTCCTAAAATAGGAATTTTGAAGCCAACACAGTAAGCAAAAGCCTTGCGGTAGTTGCAGTAGTTTCCATTGGAAGAGACCAGCTCTGTCATTTCGTTCCAGTCCTACAAATAGCCAGAGAAGCAAGTCCCTGTGAAAGCATTCATTGAATTTCCTAATCTGTTTTAAATGAACACAACTCTTGTCAGGGTGTCGGCAGTGTTAATTTCCTCTCTGGCACAGGCAATCAACCAGAGGATCTCTGTGAGCTTATCCTGCTCCATTGAGAGGAACGCAACCAAGTGCCTTTCAGGATGCTCTGCCATGATCCAAATATTGTGCTGGTGAGACACCTGCACTGCAGAACCCATCAGACCTCAAAGAGGTGATGTTCACCTCAATACGTCTGTATTCTGGAGTCAACCATACCTTTGTGACTTCCGAGGACAGATGAGAATGAGTCTCTTTCAGGCGAGAAATAGAGCTGTGGCTTAGACCTCCCACAACTGCCATCAGTGTGTTGAAGTTCTGGAGGTGAAGGAGCTTCTGCAGGAGAGATTAATCATGCATAATTAAAAATTAACGAAATACAAGTAGCAGCTACTCAGTGTCATACACAACAAGTTAAAGGAGGCAACCCATCATGGCTAAAGCACAAATCAATAAACCAGGGCACATAACAGAATGGTTCAGCATTTTGTTTTTTAATTCGTTTAGGTCCAGAAGAAGCACACAATAGTGACAGTTGCCAAGTGGAATACAATAAAGAAAACTTATTATAAAGTTATGTCTGCTAGTTAAAAATGCAGGCACAGTACACCTGAACAAATAACCTCCAGTGATATTGAACAGGCTATTCACTGAGGAAATAACACAAAGAGCATCAGCTAATTTGTTTACTGTAATCTCCATTTATATTCCTGCTTTGTACTGGAAGAAAAAGACTCATCTGCAAGACTTACCTGGGCAACGTTGATAAACTTTGTGATTACTTCTGCTCTTTGCTGGGGTGTTGGTTTGCTGAGAACCATGAGCTGGACCCATTTAGAGATACCATTAAATAAAGAAATAGATCTCTCCAAAGTAGGATTGTTTTCCAAGCAGCCACGGATCACATAGCTTTGGTAATCCGTGAACTAACAGAGAAAAGACACTTTCAGTAAAACAGTGGACAAAGTGGAGAGTCAAATTGAAACTTTGATACTTTTCTTTCTAAAGCTCCTCTTATTTAGAAAGTGACCATGCTTCAGGGTCAGCAGACCCTGCTGCACAACATCTCCTCCTTAAAATCTTTTTGCTGTTGTTTTGGTGTGGCTTTTCCTTAAATGTCAACTTACAACTTGTTTGTGTGTCAGGAAATACAGAAGCCTGCAAGATAAGTGTGATTGCTACTTCCATCCTTCCCATAATTTGCTCAACATATTTTATTCTGCGTAGCTACATTTGACACCTTCAAGCCATGGTACTCTATAGGATCCCAAAAATTAAATTTCCCTAAATGTTTGAAAAACAGTTTTCAGCTATCCCTTAAAGGGAGGTTTTCAGTAACTTAGGACATCATTTTAGCTTGTGTAGGGAGTTGCTAGCAATGCCAGACAAGATGGGTTTAGCTGATCAAAACCAGCCTGCTAGAAAAACATGAGGGCATATACTCTAACACAACAGACGCTTGTCTTCTAGCTGCAGATAGACAGTATTTCAGTGTTCAGATAATTTAATTTTTTTGTTATAGTTAATGCTGCCCTTCCTTCTCCCCCATATTTTAACAGGTAAAACCAAACACAGGATTCAGACTAATTGTATTCTACAATTACATATCTTTGAGAGAGCAAGTGGTACAAGATCAATTAACTCTCACTGGTTGCAGAGAATCATCTGTGACAGCAAAATTCAAGTTGAAGAATTAACAGAGAAGCTAGAAACAGCAAGGAAAATAAAGAAAATTCATTGCAGGTTTGAGTTTTCTTCCTGGAATCCCCAAAGGAATTCAAATACATCTTAAATCTAATTAGAAATCCATGCCTTTTTTAATTGTCCTTCCCTCCTTCTCTGAGGTTAGCATTGCACAGATCACAGTAGGGTGTTTTCCTACGATTTGAAGTCTAGAGTAATTAACCTTTGAACATTATTAAGCGACATCAAAAGTGATTCTATTTAGACTGGTCTCAGCTCCTCATTGATCTCTTTTTCCTTCCTCCCTTGAAACAAACAAACAAACTCATATATTTTACTTAGTTTGGGAGTTTGATTTCTCTCATGCTTCTGAACACTGTAAAAAAAATCTCATTTGTCATCTTGAGAACTTACTGCTTCCATTTGCCACCTGATACAATAACATCATGTGACCCTTTCATATGGATATTTGCCAGCAGAAATCAGCATTTCTTTTGGCATTTGTCTTACTCATTTGTTTTGTTTTAGCTTCAGCTTTAGTTTTCATCCACTTTTGCCACTTGTCCTTGTACAATTCTCTGTGAAAAGAAGCAACTGTGCCTGAATTTCCCTCAGCGTCAAAAATCATCAGGCACAAAAAGGTCAAGGAAGTGCATGGCTATGTATATCATATGAGACAGTATAAAGATTCACTACACTGAAATGTTGAGAAAAAAGTAATGAATATAAAACCATGTGAACATTCTTTAAAGACAGGCTCCTAATTACAAGTGACAAAATTGTGGGCTTCTTACACAAATTCTCCTAAAAGATTTATGCTCCAGAAAAGTGAGATGTTCAGCTAGCTCAATGGGCTCCAGATGGTCAAACAGCAGGCAGGCTTTTCCTTTCTTGGAAACCTTCTTCCTCTGTGTAACTTTTCTCATCCAGTCATAGGAAGGACTGCAACAAAATAGGAATAAGTCACAGTTCTGTTTGGGTGTATGTCAGTGTAGCCCACAGCTGGAATGTGTCATGTAAAATTGACCGCAGAAGGACCATGAGACTTCTGCTCTGTGACATCCAGCACATGACAAACACTTAGAATGAGACCTGTTCGAGACTGTAACAGAAGCTAGGAGTTTTGCATGCACTACTCCAAGTGATAAATAATAGCAGGTTTCTATCACAACAAAAGGACGACATATTCTTCCCCATGATACAGGAAGCCATAACTAAAGATGCTTTAAAATACAAGAAGAGCTCAAAACAAATTCTGATACAGAATAAAAACATACTTGAAAAACATCAAGGATTAATTTTTCCTCTGTACGTCCACAGGTCCCCGAAGTAATGGAACAACAGAGACAGCCAAATACTGTGCATATGCCGTATTTTAAAAGAAAATCTACAATATCAGATGAGATGCAAAAGCATGTCTGGTGATGTTTCATTCCAGCTTGTAAAGGAAATAGTAGTTGTAATCATTTTGATGTAATGCAACTACATATGTGAATGCTAAAAGTTCTCCAATTAAATAATAGAAAATATTACAAAAAACTAACAGATTATGGATGAGAAGACAAGAAAGCTTCCCTGAAAAGATCTAAGATTTAAACAGCATGCTAGTTACTACATTGCTTGCTATTTTGTATGAAAACTTGTAGAAGAAAAGTAATACTAAGCACTTAATTGGCACTTGCTTTGTCAGAAAAATAATTTATTTCCTGTTTATATGAAAAATTTACATACAGGTAGGAATATAGTTATTGTGTAACAATAACTTCAAATTTTTAGTAGCTTCAAATTTAAAGACAATTTTGCAAGTGCTTTTTTTGCTCTCTCAAGATCAAGATGGGCCTTAATATTTTTGTACTTTGCACAGAACTAGAATTCTGCTGTTCCAGACACAAAGATGTCTTTGACATGACATCCTTACATGCTGGAGATATCAATAAGATGGATGTGATCCTCATATCCAAGCTGGCTGGCTACTTCTCGAAACTCTTCAGTCAAACGAATCAGCCCAAGATCCAAGTTAAACTCTGCAGGAAATTTCAAAATCCAGTATCTGAAATCCACAGACAGCAGTTAAGAGATGCCCAGAGACCCAGGTATAACATTCAGTGGCTGCATATATTTTACATACATTTTTTTGATAGGACTTATTTCAGGTCCACTGTTTAGACAGAGTGAACTCAGCCTGTTTCTTCTGTAATTATTTGTGACACTGAAGTGGCAAAAGCCACTTTATCTTTTAATTTTTTTTGCTTAACTCACAACAGCACAACAAAACAGCATTCTATTGAAATGCAAAATTAAAGTGATGTCTCAGGTGAGACCCACAGAAGGTACACACGGTGTCCTGACTCAGGCTGCCAGGACACCCAGATAACACTTGCGCTTAGTCCCCGTTCAAGTGAGACAATTTTGTCTGCTCAGAAAAGATTTTTCAATGAAAATGCAAACGTGCATTTGAGTGACAGTTCCACCAGGATAGCTGTGTAAAGCAGATGTAAGCCACATAAGCTTACGTGTAAAACATGCAAGCCCCCTCCTCTGCGTAAGGGGGAGTGGAAAAGGCTTTATCAGCCCTGACTTCAGGCTCATTTTCTTCTCAGTAATGTAACTTCATCCAGAGGAAGGAGGAAAAAGCATTTGTTTAAGTGAAGCAAGTTATATCATGGTTACTTAAAAATTCATGCTTTCTCTTTTTCAGAGAAATGTTCTTACATCAGAACAGCCCAACACATGAAAGCTTTCCCATGGAAACAAGGCCAGAGCAGCTGGTGCAAGTTTGGAATACACCTAACGTGTAACAACTTTGGCATCACTAACACACTCCTGTCACTGTAAATTATGTAGGGATTGCAAGGGATTGTGTGAACTGAAGTCTACAACCCAGAGACAATTTTCTTCTCCCACACTAAGTTGCACGTGGAAGCAAAATGTGTCTCTCCTCTGTGGGGCACTGAACTTGTCGTCCTCTGACAGGCTGATAAATCATAACACTCATGAGCCAGATAAAAAATAACATGAGTTCTCCATCAGCTTTTTAGCTCCATGCAGTTAAGTGTCTTAAAAGCTGGATGGCTCAACTTAATTGTTTGAAACACACAGAAATTCCCTCTTTACTGCAGAATGGAGACCAAGTAAAAAACCCAGACAAACAAATTACATTGATAGTATTAACAGAACCATAAAACCAAAATGCTAGAGGACCAGAAGTGCATTTACCTCATGAAGTAGCAGATTTTCAATCTGAATTCATTGCAGTTCTCCCCATCAGCATCTCTATAAGTATGTCAGCTAAAGAAAGCTTTGTACGCCTTGACTCAGCAATGTTGTTTTTATTCACTGGAGGCTGATACTAGACTAGCTGAATTTACAAAAGTATCAAACTTTTCTTCTAGGGATAACCACATTATGCCTCTGGTATTTAATTCACTTTCACAACATCACAGGGGACAGAGACTATTTCCTGGCTGCTCCTTTTTTTCCTGCTATCAAAAATGCCTCTATTCTGCAATTCTGAATATTCTGCCGAAAGGCTTCTTGCCAGCTCTGGCTAACCAAATATGATAATAGTTATGATTACTGAGTTAAGAGGTATAAATGACATGTAGGTAGTTAGATATCACTGAAAATTCATAGTACTCAAAGGTCAACCTGCTGTGATACACTTGAAAAATTGTCTTGGCCTCATATTTGCAGTTATTCAAGGTTGATGTACAGTTAGCATTCTTGTACATATGTAGAAAGCCTACAAAGTCTTTATGTGAGCATAAAGAAGCACACAAACTCCCACCTTTTAGGCTGAAGAAAAATTCACCTTTAAAGCTTGTTTGTCATTAATTAATTGGCACATTTTTACAAGCAGTCAGGAAAACAATCTGCTTTTGACACTGTAATGCCAATTTGCAGCACTTTGTGAAAGGATATGTGGACAGAAGCTTGCCAGCCAGCTCTGTCGAAGGCAGATACCACCGATGCATTAAAAGAAAGGTTCTTGGCCAATACCTGAAGCACGGGTTTCCTTTGTCATCTGCAAAAGAGAAACAATGAGTTAACCTCGCCATAAAAGAGGGGAGCTTTTACTCTTCAAGCACAGTCAGACAGAAAGGATCAAAAGTGGAAATGTTGGCTTGTTATCTAACAAAAAGGTAGGAAAGAACACCAGAGCACAAAAATGCCTCTTGAACAGTAACTTGCTAGAATGCAGTGACAGTTACTTAAACAAAGGAAAAAACCCAAATCAGTTCAGATAACAGGCCCCAGCTAAAAAACAATAGGGCATGGGCAGCACTGTGCTAAACTTTATATAAAGACAGGGCCAGTAATCTAAGGGACAAATCCAAAATAAGTCCATCAAGAGGACAACTACTGTAAAACTACTTCCAATATTTATTTTATTGCAACTTTATAGCTTTAAGTTAGCAGTAAAATTATTTTGAAAAATGGATCTGCTTCAAGGAATTCAATGTTAAAGCAGCACCTAGTGCCTCATATCTGTGCCCAAGGTCACATCTCCAGCTGCCTAACAGAGACCCTTATGTCTTTGCAGTGTAGCCACTGAAACTACATAGAGTTATTCCCTGGCAGACTGGCTGACCATCGGTCTTCCCCAACATCTGCAACGTTAGGTTATTCTGTCACTTTTTTTGAAGATGGTAGATGATGTGATGTATGAAAACAGGAGCCACACATGCTTGTCAAGAGAGTGTGTATACAAGAAGAGACACTATTTCCAACAGACAACAAGTGCATGGGCTCTGCTAATACTTAAATGAAGTTCTAGAGCAACCAGTTTGATGGTGGCCTACAGAAATGATGTATGGGATTCACTGCAGCAAGGTTTCTCCATCCATCAATTGTTCAATCTCTCTCGCCTTTAGATACTTGTTTCTCTCCACATGACATATAAAATTAGTACTTCATTCCAATCAAAATCTGTCTTGCATCTCCAGGGAATCTAATGTAGCTTTGTGAATCAAAGCCTCATTTGAAAACACTTAAGCCCATCCATGAACTCATTTGACTGTAATGTGATATATGTCATGATTAATGGTGTTATGGATCAAGGTCTTTTTCATCACTTCTTTCCCTCAGACCTGGTACATCACATTCTAATAAGAGTAAAAAGATTACATGAGCCTTAGGTCATATTCTTACCAATTATTGCATGATGATTTTGAAAACCTTTAAAAAAATGACTGGTCAAAACCACAGCTGTGTAACCACTCAAGACAAAGGTCAATGCCAGAAATAACTCCTTGAATAGTTCATCTAAACATTTCTCTTGGTAAAGGCCAGCATTGTAAAAACCACCATACCCGCAATTGTGCATTATCTGTATTAAGAAAATTTAATACAGTATGCATGTGATTAAAATTCTGGCTTGCATGATTCTGGGCCAAATTGAAACATGGAAAATTTTACAGAACAGAAATGTTCTTAGCCAAGAGAAAGACTGGCTAAACCAGAGAACAGCAGGATTTATATTAAAAGATTAATTTCAATAACAACAAAATAAAATATTGAAAGAGCATACCAAACATTTCAATACAAGTGTTCAAAAGCTCATCTAATGTTGCAGCCCTTCCAAAAGGGTTTAACTCCATTGTCTTTTAATCGTTGTCAAAAAATAAGAGACATTTTCACCAAGTAGAAGGATGCTTCTTCAAATGCCCAGCTTTTTCACTTTATTTTGTTGGCTGCATTCTTAGCTGGACTTCAATGAAAATCTGAAGAAAGTAAAAGAAATCATAATTATATGACCATATGGAAGAATTCTCAGGATGCAATGCTTACAGTTCAATTCATCTTTTCTATAAACTGCTTTTCCCCCACATGATACAGAGCATGTGAAAGATTGCCATAAGCCTTCCCTACATTCCAGCTTGTGTTTCTAAGCATTGTCCAATTGTTTGTCCACTAGCACAAAATAAATCCATAGCTAGGGTCATAAAACAGAAACCAGATGGCAAATGAGGGCCTGCATGTACAATGACGCACATTTTGTTCAAGTCATTCTATTTACACTTGACAAGTCACTTTCTGTTAATAACCCTGCTTTTATGTTTTTAAGCATAACCATTTTTCCCCCTGAGGTTACTGGTTCATGATAATGCTAATGGTCTTAATTGGCACAGATCACATAAAGTGTTTAATGAAGTTCATAGCAAACATTAAACTAGGAGGCAATTTTTCAAAGGACCCTAAGATCAGCTTTTTTAAAATAAAATAAACCTTCCCACAGTAGCTGGGCAGTCACAGAGACCTGAACACATACAGAAACTTCTAAATTTTATTATACATCTACTATGCATTTAAATATCAAATATCCATTTACCTGAAGATGCACAGAATACTCTATTACAAGTTTTCAGAAGTAATTTTACAGGTTATATTTAAAGAACAAATTAGTACTTTATTATCTATCTGTGACTAAGCCCCACTACTGCCTGACCACACCAAGTGTTTGAAATGTGACAAACAAGTACATCCAGCAACTTATCTAGAAAACAAAAAGCCAAGAGTAGAACTAAAACAGTCCTCGAAGTGAAGCAACACGGGAATTGGGGGAATTAATTTTCAGAAGTCATTGCCCATGGCATATGTAAGCTGCTCATTGCTGGCCTATGCTAGCTCCCACCTGCACCTCATCTCCATTTAGGACACCCCTGACTGGCCACGGGTGCTCTAGCAGCACAGTGCACTGCATCCCAGCACCTGGAAAGTGTCCTGCACTGGACACTTCTTTATAGACCCAGCCTCAGAGTCCTGCACTGCTGAGCCTGTTTGAAGCATGCAGCACTGTTTTGCTTGGAAGAGCTTCAAAATATTCTATTCAGCCAAAGATGCAAGTCCTATGAGGAGCAGCTGAGAGAGCTGGCATTGTTTAGTCTGTAAAAAAGTAGACTGAGGGAAGACCTTACCACTCTCTAAAACTACCTGAAAGGAGCTGGTAGCAGCTGGGGGTCAGCCTCTTCTCCCAGGGAACAAGCAACAGAATGAGAGGAAATGGTCTCAAGTTCCACCAGGGGAAAAATTTAGATTGGATATTAGGGAAAACATCTTCACTGGAAGGCTGGCCAAGCACAGGCTGCTCACCATCCCTGGAGGCATGTAAAAGATGTGTAGATGTGGCACTTAGGGACACGGTTTGGTGATGGACTTGGCAGTGTTTTGTTAATGGTTGGATGTGATGATCTTAAAGTCATCTTTTCCAACCTAAACAATCCTATGATTCTGTAGTATTGTTTTTAGATGTGTTCCTACAGCTAGGTTCTTTCTGGTCCTATCCAGCAATGGATTTAGACATGACACTCTCTTCCCTGAAGCTGAGAGGATCCTGGAGGATGTAAGCACATCTCATGGAACACGGAGTTTCTACCCGTCAGTGCACACACAACGCCTCAGTCCAAGCCAGCCAAAAAGAAACTTGATTAGAGAGGTGCAGACATTAGATCCTGCCCCTTCCTCCTAGGTGGAAGAAAGTACTCTCCTCTGAATTTGGTGGTGCAGAACACCCTCTTGAAAGAACATGCCTCTTTGTCTAGGAATCACACAGAGACGCTACTTGCAATGAACCAAGGGGAAACTAAACTAATCCTTTCACACAACAGCAAACAGAGCATGTACTTAAGAAAAAGGGGGAGGTGAGACACAGGTCCTTGGCTTCCAGCCTGTGTAGCAGGTGTTGTCCTAAGGGTTGGCTCTGGGGCTGGACTGGGCTTCAACCCTTCCTGCTAGAGCTGGGCTCTGAAACCCGAAGCTGTGTGACGTGAACAAGAGAATGCAGAGAGTTTTGTGACTCTCTAACCTGCTGGTCAGGCCAGAAGAGCTACGGTTTATTCTAGGGTTAGTCTTTCTTCCCAAGACTGTTTATGTATTTAAAGCGAAAAAATAAAAAAGTAAGCAGAGCATTTGCTTAGTTTGCTTTCAGAGTTAACCAGCAGCTGTGCAGTGTTTTTCAAGATCACAACCTTGTACACTTAACTTTTGCTAGAATCCCACGTTGGGCTTGTTTTTCCTTTTTGGCCATACCCAAATCCTTCTCTAAGTGCTTAAATAACGGGTGTAATTTTCACAAAGCCAGCTATCTAGCTCTTCCAGATTCATCTGACTTAGGTTTTCTTTCAAGAGGAGAAAAATAAAACAATTTGCCCTTTCAAGATATTTTTTAGTCAGGGCTTCAAAAATTAAATGAGGAAAAATGATTGCATTTTCTGTCTAAGCTTAGAAAACTGCTGAACATGAAATGTTGGAGTGGAAGAGATTTGATCTGACTTTTAAATTTTGTTGGTATTCCCATCATCCATAAAATATAGCATAGGAGAGTATCATCTCTGTCTTCCACTGACAACAGTATAAAGAAAGCCATATGGTAATTAATAAATAATGCCCTGGGTAAAATTGAAGGTTTGGTGGTTTTCTTCAATTTTACAACAACTATTTAAGTAGCAGACACCTAGATCCTGACACTCCAGAGCTGTCCTCCCAAACAGCCTATCTGACCTCTAAAGGTCAGAGCATTATTATAATAATGCTTCTTAAAGAAGAATAAAGGATTTCCACCAAGTGAAGAACTGGCTGACTGGATCTGAGTCAAAACCTGATATCACATCTCTTGACTGCAGACTCCAAAACTCACAACCATTACATCATTACTTGTGTGATTAAGTGCTGCTGTTCTACTAAAACAATAAAGGAATTGTCTATAACCATGCCACAATGGCATCCAACCATACACCAGCACCTGTAGAGATGGATGAGTAAAATACAACTCTAAATTTCATCTACATAAATTAAATAAACTATGTTCTGTCAACAGTTCAGTGCAAGAAAGACACAAAATTTAAAATAAAATAGAAACATCACAGAGTATTTCTACAAATAAAAATTTAAAAATATTTGAAATATGTGGCAGTTATTAAAAAATTGATTGCCAAAAGTGCAGTTGTACTTTCAAACAAAGATAACGTTGAGAATCTCTGCCCTCAGCTGCTTTCCAGCATAACACTGAAATATCTTATTGCCATCCAGCTGTTTCAGGGAATAATTGCCCACTATAATGAAACAAATAAAATTTTGCCTTATAATGGAATTATAAATCCGATTGGTTTTACTGTGATTAACATGGGCTGTTAAGAACACAAGAGGCACGCAGTCCTCCACAGCCACTCATTCTCATTTCTTTATCAAGCTACTTGGAATTTCAATCTCCCCTGCAAGTCTTGCTGGTAACCCACCACATGCTGGGAAGGGATTTCAGGGGATAATCAGGAATAGGTGAAGACTGCAACAGCAGCAACACCATCAACATAGACCTTAGCACTCACTCAAAGCCAACAGCTTTTTCGCCTTCATTTAGGCAATAGAAACAACCATAATATCCCTATGAGCCAAGTCATGGTGTCAGGCATGTCATGCTTTATTTTATGCAATATTTCTATCATGGGACGTGCACTTCCTCCCTAGGGGGAAAGCAGAAACAATTGCAGTGATGTACTCAGAGGTTAGAAGTTAACCATGGGCTGAACTACAAAATATGGAGTTCCTTCCAAGTCCTGCCATCACCCTGACTGCCGCATGCACACGGTTCCTTTGAGCAGATGGGTTTCCTTAGTACTTTTGTGCAGTGTAATTGCATTTTGTATTCAACATTTTGGAAGTCTTGAGATGGTGCTATTGTGGACTGTCATGATAGATTACTTGAAACAAATATGTAGGCTGTGACTTCTTGAGACAGATGTGGTCAGGTGCAATACATTAGTTTTTAGAAGAAATAGAATACCCTGCCAGCAAATTTGTAATCTTATGCAAAACACCAAGTGATGTAAACAGGGTGGGCAGCATGAAGCCAAGGTTTGAATGTTGGCTACTGTCATTAGTAAAACCAAAAGACTTCACCTCTACTGCTGGAGGCTACAAAGGGAGGGTCTGCACCCACAACCTACAGCAGTTTAAATAATATTAAAATGCCGAGCCTGTACAAATCCATGTGTGGGCACTCTCAGGTGGATTTTGGGGAAATTGTATCAGTTACAGGTGCAAGCTAAATCGATGTCAGTTTTAAACAGGGTAATATTTATTCAGCTAAATTAAATTCAAGCAGCTTTTTAGCCAGGCCAAATTAAACGTGCATGTAGTATTTCCCCATTTATTAAAAGTGGGCTATTTTCCTTCTACTTAAAGACAATAAATAGAGGCACATGCAAAGAGTCCCACCTTGATACAGAGGCACCTCTATGGGTCTCAGTTTATCCCTAAACTTTCCAGACGCCTGCACACATAAGACTTGTATTCTTTACAAGATTAGGACATTCTTGGGGCTTTAAATAAGCCAGACCTCCCCTCCTCCAAGCCTACACAACACATCAGTGAATGCTTGCATTAAACAGCTTCCACCTGGCAGCTGGAGGACTGCTAAGTGGGAGCAGCTCAACAGGGAAATCCAATCAGTAGCAGTATGCAGAAAAAGAAGTTGAGAAGAAATCATGAGTCTCATGAGAAAGTTTAAGGGTACCTTCCCTTGCTACAACTCTTTCCATTTTTCTGTCTTAATTATATCCAGGAGAAGTTCTTCAGAACAGAGGTCATCTGCTACCCTGTAGATGTAATGGAGGTTCTCAGAGTAAGACCCTTCCCTGTTATTAATCTCCACAAATATTAGTGTAATTACCATAATAAGAATCCCAGGTGGGACTGCACCTTTGCCTACACAGATGCAAGAAAGACATCTGTTTGGGCTCAAGTCAGCACCGATCTTAGGTTGCCTACTGTGTGGTTCCTGGAGTTTACTCTCTCCCAGCAGTTACGTATTTCTTGCAGCTGGTCAGTACCAGTTTATTTATTACAGTACACCCAGGCCTGTTTCTAGAAAACTCCGAGCAAGTGACACAGGGGCTCAGGTTTCTCCAGAGTCTGGCACAGGCAGGAGCTGTGTTAGGCAGGACAGGGCAGAGATGCTGGGCTGTCAGGCAGCCTAGTGCCACTGCTTCTGCCCAGCCCATGACCTCAGCCATCGCATGCAGCTGGCTGCAGGATGGCACATCTGGCTTACCAATGACATTTGTTGTATGGAGCAGGGACAGAGAACAAGGGAGACATTGTGGCACTGCTCCATGAATGCAAGATACAAGTCTTGCTGTGGGCAGGAGAGGAATGAAAATGGAATATGGGAGTCTGGAGCTCATCTGACTTCCCAGTACTCATTCACCTTTGTTACACACCTTCAGGATCGTAGTTACACAATAAACCACAGCAACTGTCTGCAGCCTATTGCTTTGATTCACTNTTTTGTTTTGTTTTGTTTTGTTTTTGGATCAAAGGGGAACTTCAAAAGACACTGAACAACTGAGTGGGATGTCTGTGTTTGAAGAGAAGATAGGATAGGTACTCTGTTGGTGGCTAGCTAAAGCCAATCCTTTGGTGAGACAACCAGCAGTGCACGAGGCCAGGGTCTGTACTCAGCAGTTTCTCTCCACTGCTGCTCCTTTCTCACCCTGGTCCTGTGCTCCAGCATGGGTTCTCTGTGGGCCACAGTCCCTTCAGAGGTGCACTTGCTCTTCCATGGACTTATCAATGGGCCAGAGGCTCTTCAGGGAAGTACCTGCTCTGCCACAGTGCACCTCCTTGTCCTCTGACCTTATTATTCCCTCTCTTCTTCCCTCCTCCTGTGCATTCCCTTGTTTTCTCCGTGTTTCCCCCTCCTCAGAATTTTCTGCCTTTTCTTAAATATGGTTTTCCAGAGGTGCCACAAACTTGGCTCATGGTCTCAGCTGCATGGGGTCCCTTGCAAAGACAGCTAGAAGTGTCTGTGTCTGACACAGGGTGGCCCCTGGCCTTCTCCCACAGAGGCCATTCCTGCAGACTCTCTGCTGCCAAACCCTTGCTATTTGCATCCAGTATAGCCTCTAAGGGATGAACATTTGTGCCTTAGCACAAAAGTATTCAAGTTACAAATACTCAAAATATATTTTATTATGCTTAATTTTGAGAGAAGGCTTGACTAAGCTTAATATTTACTTTCACAAGTCACCCAATCAACACAGAAGGGTATTATAAGCCATTTCAAGCCCTAGACATCTAGTCTTCTATGGAAACAGAGGTTAAATTAATAGGGTCACAGGTAAGAGCTCAAGTGGATATATGGATCCACTCCCATAGACTACCCAGGTGTTAGTTCAGACCCACACACATAAGACCATGGTGTCTTGTACAAGTTAATAAATTAGCATATGGAATACAATACATGCTGACCTAAGATAAAAGAGAAGCTTACAGAAATCATGAGGAATGCCAATGGACAGTCACACGACCACAAACTTTCAGTAATCAGAAAGTCACTTGATTAGGCTTGAGCTGCTTAGATAGCATTTTGTTTAGCATTCTTCCTGTGAAACATAACCAGGAGGATTTCAGAGACAACAGAACACCTCTACCACCACCACCTCCAGGTTTTCTCCCTTCTAATTCACCTAAAATAATAGACAGCTTAATAACTGGATTTGTAAAAACAACAAATTACATTCCCAATTGCAATACTAGCATTTTATGGAATTGGTTATCTACCATACTTTAGGTTTGTCCCATCCACTTCTATATTTGTTTCTTGTATTTATTTGTTGGTATTTGCCTCTGTAATTTAACTCCAGCTAATAAATGGCAGAAAATCTGAGCAGACATCCTTGGTTTGTTCCATATACTATGCTGATGACATCTTCCACTTTCCATGGGTCAAGGTAGTAGAGTTGCCCAGAATGCATCAGGTTAAAAGGGAGCGCTAAGGAAGACTTTAGTTTGTTTTCAAAAGAAGGAAAACTCCCAGCCATATTTCTCAGTAGATTTGTCATGAAAATGATTTTGTAAAGTCAAATTACCAATATTAGACATTTGATTAACATATGTGACACCAGGGGATGCAGCTCTTCTGAGAATCTTTGTGCTTCAGACACATTAGCAATCTCCAGCACCGAGGGAGAGGACAGCAACAGCAGTAAGAGTTTCACACACTCTAACTTGATCTTTTTTCAGAAGCCAAGCAAGACACCATGAATACCTCCTACAAGTTATACTACTGCCTGTAAGCCTTCTGAGAAACTCTTGGCAATTACCTTTGCTATTCACAGACTTGCACAGAGCATCTTTTAAGAGTAAGTCTGCTTTGTTAGCCGAGTCAAGTCAGGGCTAAAATACATCTTATCAGCATATATTCACAACTTGTTACACTGTTACATGCCTATAATGAGGCTGGTCTAGCCCAAGTAAAAACCAATTCTTTTAGTTATTTTAAAAAAACATCTGGGGAAGTAATCAACCCTTCAGTTCTGAAGGACAAACCCCCAGAATATTTATTACCATATATCTATTACAAAATATTTTAATATTTTATTATTGTTTACCTTAACCAGCTATGTTCTCTTCAAGACAAGTCAGAAAAATCATATTTATTAATTAGATTACTAAGAAATCCTAGGACCTATCTGCCTAGACTTTCTCATATGTTCAGCTTGAAAATCTACCACAACACTTGTTTTGTCTTATTTTTAACTAAGCCAAAATTTTTCAGTAGTAGCATAGTCCCTGGGTACTGACTTCTTTCAAGCTGTGAAATATTCCAAGAGTTAGGACAGTTTTAGAAGTCAGCACTGCTTTTAGTTTCACACAACTTTTCAATCAATTTTAAGGCAAAGAGGAGTCATAAGAGCATGTAACTCGTATTAAAATTCAGTAAGTTATCAAGGTACCAAGTTCTTGTCTAATAAACCCATAGCTTCTAAATATTTTTTCCCTTAGAAAAAGCTTTTTTCACTCCATATCATTCTGTAATTTCCAGTTGTTTCCCATTGTAGACTAATTACTCATGGAACAGTACTTTCTGGGCCCTAGAGTGGGAGACAGCCACCCTGCAAACATCAGTGCCACCCTTTGTAACGATGCCACAGGAACTGCAGACACATATGGAGCTTCTCAAGTCCTCCAAGCTCTACAGGCTTCTGCTGGTCACCCAAACAGTAGAGATTCTAGCTAAGTGTCCCAAAACGTAAAATTTTAAAACACTCTCCCTCTTCCACTGGCGAACTCTGCAGCTATGTTGTATCAAGGTAAGACAAAACCATTATCTGCAGCCACAGATACCACTAGGGAGAATTCAACACCTCCTACTTACCTGCTATCATTTTCAGCAATGATGAGCATATTTGATTTCTCACTCTTTCTGGTTTCTCGTCTTTCCCAAACTGAAGAACAACTGCAGTTACTGTACATCTACTAAAAGCAAGGGTATCACCTTGTGAGAAGGGGAGGTTAAGTGCATGTTCCATTTTTTCTTCTTCAGTCCTGTTAACCCCTATATTCCCTCACATCTCTCCCCATGAATTCACAATCTATACCTACCCTAGTATGAGGAGTGGCTTCCCTGTGTAGTGAGAGCAGTTTTGCTGCTGACCTTTCCTCCTGTGACTACAATCAAAACCTAGATTGGCTTCAGAAATGTCTCGACCACATATTTACAGCCTGGGAAGTTCTTATCAGCGCAGTAAATTGAAGGCAGCAACTGGTAAAACAATAAAGGCAGGAAGAGGCTTTCAGAGACTTAAGTAATGGGAAACTGGATGTCTGAGATCGAGCAAGACAGAGTTAAAAGGACAGAGGACAGGACAGAGCTTTGGCTGCTTTCACTCATTTGGCTGTTACTGTGCATTTGTAGTCGGATAATCCTTTGTTTTCCCTTTGATGAGCGTAGAAAATGGTTCACATATAACTGCTATTTCCCCACAGACCTGTTAATAGGTCCCACACTTGGAGTGTGGCTGGGCCAGTTGCTAATGGCCAGCAACCCTTCTCAGCCCCTGGTGGCAGCTGCCATTCACTGGGAGCTGTTGCTCTTTAGGGAGAGAATGCAAATGAAAATGGCACGCTAGGAAACGGTGACAGACACGCACGGCGCAGACAGACCTGCTGTGTGACCCTTGGAGCCCATGCAAATTGCAGTCTCCTGCACACTCACACAAAGCAGGGGTGCCTGGCTTGGGCAGTGCTGTGGTTTTGCAGCTGCAGAAGTCTCCAGTGCCTCACGACTCACAGGCAAGCAGGCCTGCAAGAAGCTGGTAGAGTAAAAACACAGCCCTGAGGTCAGGAGAGATCCAATATCTTTCTTTTTGGAATTCTGTCAGAAGATGCTGGGCACCAAAATACGTAAGCAGTTTCTCATCTCTAGTTATTGAGTTTCCCTTAGGAAGATGGGTGGAACAATGGCAGCTTCAGATTTTTTTAATGATGCAATAATTAATAATAATGGGCCAGAATGAGTTTTATTAATAACCACATACCTTCCTAACAATAAGACAGCTTGCAGCCAAGAAGTTAAATGCCTTCTTTAAAAAGAGAGTAATGTACGAATGTGCTGTATATAAAAACATACAGAACAGCAAGAGAGCATTTTAAACACAGGCATACAGTGCTTCTTAGGCCAGTTAAGAGGTTTTTTTTAAATACTAAGCCTCCAACAGAGAAGAGCAGCAAAGAGATTATTACCTGGTTTCAGTGTGTCTGACTAGATTTTGTACTCTTTCTTCAGAGGTAACAAAGCACCCATCAGTGAGCTGAATAAACTTTGTTTCCTCATAAAGCAATCTACTAAGAAACATGCACTGGTTAGTACAAAAATGAAGAAACAGCAAACCTCTAAAACTGTTTATGATACAAGAAGTCTACAGAGTACAGGATATGAGAACAGTGTCACCTATTTTCCCATATCCAAGCTCTTGGGCCAGAGTGAGTTTTATTAATAACCACATACCTTCCTAACAATAAGACAGCTTGCAGCCAAGAAGTTAAATGCCTTCTTTAAAAAGAGAGTAATGTAAGAATGTCCTGTATATAAAAATATACAGAACAGCAAGACAACTTGAAAAAGGGGAAGGAGCAGTGTAAAAACAAAATCTCAAAGAAAAAAGCGGAAAAGCATCTTACAGTTCCTGCTTTAATAAGTAATACTTCAAACAAGCAGCTTCGATATTTATTTTGCTAATACTATTTTGGCAATTATATATTTATTGTATGAAAGAATATCTATCACAGGATTGCAGCTACACAAATATCCCACTTCCACAGCCACAGAACACACTCCTACCATAGGACAAGAAGTTAAATGCCTTTATCACTTAAAGTGATAAAGTGACTTAACCCATTGGTTAAGTTTGCAAAGCTCATGTCTTAAGATACAACGCTGTAATTCTTTAAAGCTCATGTATGCTAAAGATTCACCATTATTTGAAAAGCAACAAGAGCAGTTGCTGTAGCTGTAACAGCTGAGAATCACATACTGCACCCAGTACACTTTTGGCATGGTAGATAAAACCCTGCCAGTTAATTGGTAGTATAACAACTTTGCAGTGGCCTGTTCAGACCATCCCAAGCAACTTGAAAGACTGTTACTGAATTAATTCAAACCTGTTTTGAATTTATAGAGGACACTCATAACTCTTTACTCCTTAGCATATAATTATCAAATTTAAGGACCTTATCAGAATTTCCTTACAGATCTGCTAAACTCCAATAGTTCTAAAAAAAAAAAAAATCCTGTGGCTACGTAGGAAAGCTAATATCAGGTGAAAAATGTGGTCAAGTAAGGGGAAGAAATTAAAGGGTGAAGGGGTTGGGAAGATCTTGATTTAAAAGCAGATTTAAAGGCTTAGGGACGTGTTTTTCTTCCCCAAGTATTTAGCATTGAAAGACTGGCTGCTGTTGAAGTCAAGTTTTCAAAACAGCTCAGTTCTTTTCAAGCTTACTTACAGGAGCAAACTATAATTCTATAAGCACTAGTATACCAGGTAACCATGCTCAAGTCAAATTTTACACCAATTTCTAATTCAACATCATTAAATCAGTTCAAGTATTCAAAAAGGAGATGGTTTTGAAACACAGACACGAGGCAAACTTAAGATATGTTAATCTGAAAACCACGTCTCTTATTTTAGTTCTGTAATATGAGCTGAGAACTAGATCCAAAAGAAGGATTAAGAGCCCAAATCCTGGCTCCCTTTTACTTCTACAGCCTGACTCCAGGGGTATGTTTCTCAGCCTGGTCTCACTTCTCACCTCCTCACCCCAGAAGGAGACTGTCTAAAGCTTGTAATCTCTTTCTGCACTTTTGATATTGAAGTCTGAGTCAGTAACATCAAGAAGCTCCCTACTTAGGTCACTCCTAAATGCTTTTGGGATCTGTACACACGGAAGTCCTCTGCCTTGTCTGTGCTAAGCATCCTTTAGTCACACCTAACAGGTCAAACTCACACTACATAGGTGCAGTCATGATGCCCAAATTCTTTTCCCAAGAGCTCTGAACACTCCTTAAAGCCATGAGAGGTACAGGATGAACTCTTCCAGTTAATGGAAGGATTGCAGATCTCACATTACTTTGGCTGAGACTACAGAGGAGATTTATCATCCTCAACTTCAGTGTAATTCCACGTTACTTGAAATAATGGAGTTTCTTTGGTCTGCAGGGACCAAGCAAGCAAGAGCATGACTGTGTAATTTAAGGGGAAGAGCACTCACTCAAGAAGAGGGGAAAAAGGTGAATTCTAGTTCCTGCCCCAATTCCCACTTAAGATAAAAATATACAGACAGTCATTAGGGCAGGACCTGGAAACCAAGAGTTTTAGGAAGGGTGGCAGCTGTTCCAGGAAGTATGTGTTCATGAATTCAGCAAAGTAGAACATGAGTAAGCAAGCTAAAGCAGGCAAGACATCTTTAGCAGAGGAGATTATTAGTCTTTTAAGGAAGCTATTTCATGAACAGTGCGATAAGGCTGGAATGTCATGGCTATTGGAGGACAAAAATCACTATATATATCCAGATAGTGAGTTGACTCAAGCCCTAATTCAGCAGACTTTTTCTGATGTAATTTTCCCCACTGGTAATGAATTATGTATTTGCATAAGCTGGGGTTTTTTTACTTCCCACTAGCAACACCAGAAATTTCCAAACAAGCTCTGGGCTCGAGCAATGCGTTGCTGTGAAACAAACAATTTACCAATGTGTGCCACAAGAAGCAGCACCAAGATTATGGATTGGGTGGACCTAAGTGAATTATGGGTTATGAATAGAAGCCTTTCTGTAATAGTGCTACTTCAGATTAGGGAAATTCAATTTGTTGAGACCAAAATTTAAGCTGGAGAAATGTTCATCTTTCTAAAGAACATGAACAAGAACACAGCATTACGACAAAGGATTTATGAACCTTTGGTCATGTGTCAAAGGCAGCCTTATCAACATGTTTAGCAAGCATGCTAATACCCCCCCATACAAGCCATGTTCAGTCTATTTGACCATATCACATATGTCTTAAATTCCAGTCTCTAAGACTCATTTATATGTTGAAAATCTTCAACCTGTTTCAGGCATGTGGAGTAAAATATACTTCAGAAATAATGGAAAATCCTTGTTTATCTCGGAGATCCTGCTCCTGCACACACTCGCATTCCTGACCCCCTTGCACAAGCCCATCACTGCTCTGAGTGGAACAGGCTTCCACAGAAGGGGTTGAAAAGAGAGGCAGTTTAAACAGGAGTGGAAGGAGTTGTATATGGAAATGTATTGATATATACAACATGTAATATCATATGTATATCAGCTACTGTATATTAAGCTTGGTATGACTTTTGTGGTAGTCCAAAGCAGACATACTCCTGAATCATTAATATTAAATTTGTGTTAATTTAAGATGATACAGTTATTTTCTCTTTGCAGGAACTAAATATATGAGGTATGTGAACAAGAATAGCTCAGGTCTCACTAATTTTGCATGTATTATTATGCCTGGCAGGTTCTCAAGATGCTGAAGCCCACTCCCCTTGCCCAAGAAACTCCAGACCATCAGTAAGGAGCATATGCATAAATCACAGGTGGGAGAGTAGTCTGTAGAGAGAGTCAAAGCATTTCACTTATTTGAATGTGGTTGAGGGGAGCAGTTATTCAGAGAAGTGAGACAGCAGATGGCCACCAAAACAACCAGAGTAGTTCTCAGGGGTAATTGTATTTTCTGCTGAGCTGTAAACATCAGCCCTGTGGGTATTTCCACACACCCACACATTGATCCTGACCTGATACACAGTTAGATATTAGCTGAGCTTTCTGATGGGATCTCTCATGAATTCAACTGAGCAAATACCTATGTATTTGCAGGATTAGTCTTTGTAGCTGAACTGGACTCACCAAATCTGTTTTGTTGATGTTGCTGGTACTTGTAGCGGAGAGAAAAAAGAAAAGTTCCCCCCCTGTCACAACACCTCTATTCTGGTGGTCAGGTGGTTTTAGATATGTTATACCAATAAGAAAACCTAATAATGAAAAAGTACTACTTCACTGGCTATTCACATTGAATAGAAAAACACAGAGAAAAGCAATGAAGAGCAAAACCCAGAAGACCTGAGAATTTGTTTCAGGCTTTTGATTCAAACTCTTAGGTATAAAGCCTTGCTATTTCTGACTTGTAAGAAACGGCCAACTTGAAAACAAATTTATCAAATTCAGCAGTGAATAGTGAATATACCATAAATATGTTAAAAGAAAACACTCAGAGCAAGTTGTTTAGAGTACCTGTACAAACGTATCATAGCCAGGCCTGGGTAGCTTAGGAAAAAAAGAAAATGACACAAGTGCCCTTACAGTATTTTTAAAAGTAGTTTCCTCTCTTTATTCAGGAATATCCTGGGAGTGGCTCCTTGGTACAATGGCATTTTCAACTACAGAGAGGGGCTAGCACAACTGCAGCTGCTCCTCAGCTACATGTTTTGATATAGAGCAGAAATATACCCATTCAGAGAACTGCCAGGCTGCCCTGATCATTTCCTCAGAGTAAAGGGAAAAGATTTAACAGGAACCTTACGACGCTCTCAGTGACAAGGGTCTGCACTGAGCTTCTGCACAGGGACAGCAGTGTCCCCACTGTTACCCAATCTCCTGTACAATGTAATAAAAAACAATCCAGGATGAACATTCAGTTATATATTGGGCTTTCTAGAGACCCATCAAGGGGAAATGCAAGGGCAGAGCCCTTCCCCGAACAAAGAATGCAGAAATTTAATTAATGTGCTTCATGCCTATGCAGACCTGCCTTGACTTACATGAACAAAATGGGGGTGTATATTCAAGAAGCTGAGCATTGTTTTTTTATGAGATCAGGATACTATCAAATAATATAAAAAAGCGGTGATACAGAGGTTGTGTTTTCTGCTCAAGTGTAAAATCAGTGTGTGCCCCAGTGGTGTTCCATGTCTAGTGTTGCAGCAACAGATATTGCATTTAGAATTCATGAGAAAAGACAAAAAGTGAGGAGAGCCTGAAGACTGCACTTATTTCTCAAAGTACACTGGCTGTGTTTAACAGTAAACAATCTTGCCAAAATGAGTTAGTGATAAGGATTGAAACAATTACAGTCTTGAGAATCTTGTGATGTTGATCAAGTTTTCTTCATTTTGTGGACAGAGAATTTTAAAATCTAGTCATGAGACTTGAATTTAATTCAGAATCAGATACAGTAATGACAGCTGGAAGCTGTAAATAAAACAGGGTTTTTTCCTTAAACTTTGCAGATCCAAGTGATGAGTTATTCTCCTTGATTGCAAATTACCTTTATAACCATCAGTAAAGAGGCACAAAACTGAGCTCTCCCACCACATTTCTTTGAGACAATTCAGTTACCACTGCAACAAGATATTTTCAGACATTATTACCTGAAGGCAAGCTCAGTAGTGCAGTTATCTAATATTTACTTTGCAATCATGATTTTGTCTCTTTTATATTACATTTAACTCCCAGCTCTGCTGGAGAATTAATCAGCTGCACAAGAGGCACACATATCTGGCTCACAGTCCAGCTGGTGCAGAGCCATATGGCTTTACATCAATCTTCTGCACCAACGCTGGCACAGTGGTTGTGGAGAAGCAGGGAGGAAGAAGTTACAGCAGGTATGGACTGAGCTCATATCTGTTTTCTGGTGGATTTGGGGTTTAACTTAGGTTTACAACAAGTCCTGGACAGCTTGTTTAACACAGAGCACTCATTACAAATACAAAATGCAGTGTCTGGAAACAAGCACACCACAGCATAATCTTACTCAAAATCAGAATTCCTACAGTTCTGAAGAAAAATAAACTTATTCTGGGATCAGAATAAAAAGTGACAGGAAACAAGTTATTCTCCCTGCCCCACATGGAATGGAGATGTGGACAGGCTGGAGGGACCCCATTGCAGCCAGGGTGCCCAGGGCACTACGGGCTCCTGACAGAACACCAGGCACCTCAGGACCTGTAGGCCTGCTCCGTTAATGGTGTTCCACGTATCCCTGTGGGAGGGCTGCAGTGTGCTGAGAGTACTTCAGTTCTTGGTTCAAAGGCAGTCTACCCTTGGAGACACAAACAGGCAGGAAGCCACACAGACTTCTGGTTTTGTGAACAATTGAAACCAATTGACATTTTCCCTTAAAATTTCCAATTAACTGTCAAAATAATAAACTATGGTTTAAAAGAAAAGTCTTCAAAAAGAAATAACGTTTCACTTTCTTATGAAAAAAAATATTTTAAAAGCTTATTCTCCCCACCTTTAAAGGAGAGATTGCATGCAACCTATCAGGGTTTACTCTTAGACCTTCCTCAACAGGACCCCTCTGCTCTGTCTGCCCCTCTTTAACCTTCCCCAGAGCACCTTAGTCTTATCACATATCAAGATCCATCACTCATTCACCTGTTCCTGTTCCTCCTAAGTTTTCCTCCAAAGAAACCTGATTCATCTCTATGTAAATAATTGATCATAAGTTCCTTTTTATGTATCCTACACTCTGGTTTTAAAAAAAAACTTCAGACTGTAAGAGTCAAAAATTATCAGACTGGGACATCAATCATTCATGAAGCAAAACCGCAAAACATGCAAGTACCCAAAAATAAATTGAATTAAGAACTTGGAGAAATTTAGGAGACTCCTTCCCTGTTTTTTGCAATTTTTCAATCTTCACAGTCTAATTATGCATTATTATTCAGAATTGCTTGATAGTATCTTAATCAGTACATCTTCAGTCTTCCTGCATTTCTCTGCTTGTACCTTTTCCTTTTAAAAAAGTCTCTCCATTCACCCTCAGAACGTAACCAGCCACAAGCAATTTTGCCCAGATTGATCGCACTGTTTTGAGGCAGTACCTCTGTCAATTCCTTACACCAGTACTTTTAAGCCAAACACCGAAATTTCTCTATACTCAAGTTGCATCACTACCTATTGACTAGCTCTACAGAGAAAGGAAAATACAATCATCATAAACAGCTTCCTCACTCCATCATCTGAGTAAATAAGCACCATAGTCTCTTCCTGGCTAGCATGAGGGTGAAACACCGTACCTGTCTTGTTCCCGCAAGACCAAAAACAATGCTGTTAATCACAGGTCAGAAAAATGCAGAAAAATGCATGAATGACTGCTTATCAATGAAGTTTCAAACATATGCTTCACTCTCTCAAGTATTTTTATGAAAGCTCTAGGATGAAAACGGGAAGCAGTGACAGTTTAGGAAAAAAAATCAAAAACAGGGAAAATCACTTACTGTACTTGGTTCTGCAGAGGTATTCAACACAAACATCACCCTTCCTTGTCCAGCTGCCAAGTGCTAAAGCATGAAATGAGCAGCTGTTTCCTTCAAGCTGGGGCTGTGTGTCTTAACTAGTCACATGCCCCTCCTGATAAATCTCACTGCCGTGCCAGGAGGTTAGAATCTGAAGATCATTATTCCCCCTATTAGAAAATCCTTTTCATAATAGCAGCCTTTGCCAAAGCATTTGACTGGAACGTGGCACTGTGTGCTCCATAACTTCTGGGTTTTTGTTGGTAGGTTTTTTTAATGACTAACACCAAACAGTAGATAAGCCTTAATCGACAGTAGGGGCAGCACAAGTGGAAAGTTAAACACATCCCCATTGATCGCTTCAGGTTTTTTTCTGACTTCATACTTTGCTGTGTTTTAATACAGGAATTTAAACAGGAACAGTAAAATTTAAAATACTGTTTCATTCCTAGTGTTTTTAACATCAGGCCACTCCAGTGATCATGCAAAATACATGAACAATGCCACTTTCGGGGATTAGTTGTTCTTAAGGGTAACATTACACACTTTTGTGTTTGGACAGTAGAGTGGTGAGTATTAATACTGGAGATAATTTTAATTTTGGTATCTGGCATTTTTACATCATAATGTGGCTGCATTTTGCCAGACATTCTATAGTCAGACTGAGACAGACCCTTTGGGGTGAGGACTATCAGTCTAAACAGAGAGAGCAAAAAAAAAAGCATCCTTATCCCCACGTTCCCAGATGTAGGACAAATGAAGGAGAAATGCTGAAGTCAAGAAAGGAACAGTTTTTGATGGAATTTTCCAAGGTGATATGTAGTCACACATTATTTAAATTCAACTGAGACTTTACACTTAACTCCCTTTAGCTTGGTCTCACATTTAAAGATATTTAGGTATTTAAGGACAAAGGCGTACAGTCAATGGTATTTCAGGGTGAGGTGCAAAAGATAATTTTTTGAAGATGAAGTCTGCAATGCCAAAGGGTAACTCGGGTCGTTTCCTTTGACCTTACCCAGTTCTTCATATTATATAAACCAGCACATGGTTACAAAACCATGCAGCCACCAGTGCTGCCAGCATAGCCTGGAGCAGGGAAGAAGCCCTTGTGCTAACTACCCACGCCTGCCTTTGTGAGCTTCTCCTGTTTCTCGGGACTCCAGGGAAACAAGTTTCCAGAGAACAAACTCCTGCCTTGAAGGAGCTCTCTCAACCCAGCCAGGCATGGGTGTATCCAGCTGTGGGGAGGCTCTTGTCCCAGCCTGGGGGGTTAAGGAGCTGTGGGGTTGGGGTTCCTCCTCCAAGGGCTTGAGCTTTGCATGAGACCTGGCCTGAGTAAGGGGGTCAGTGCAGAGGGAGGAGGAAGGCCTGGGAAACATGGAATGTTTGCTGCAGGTGTGTCCTGATGTGCAGTCAGGCTGGGCAACACCTCAGCAAGCTGCTCCTCGTGTTGTCCTGGGAGACTCTAAGAGACTGTCCCAGGGCATGGGCTCTGTGACCCAGCACAGCTGCTGAGGAGGCTTTAAAAAAGGAAGTTATAAAAACTATGTATTTAAAACTGAGAAATAAGCCCATGAGGAATGAGTTCGCTTAAATTTAGGCCACTGTAGGAATGGGAATTTTAAAAAGGGAGTGAGAGCTGCCATGGCAGAACTGAGTTGGAAGTTCCATCAGACCCTGGCCATGGATCACAGAACTGGGCGTAAACACCGGGCCTCACTCAGAGGAAGGAGAAGGCACTCACTGTGCTTTAAGGCATGGCCCATTGACCAAATGAGTTATCCTTGATAAATGCCATTTCATTTCCCGTAAAACACACTGAGATCAAGGGTAACAGAACTTTACATGCAGCTTTAAAACTACTCCTAAATTTCTTTGTACAAAATTACCCCTTGTTGATACTGAAGAAAACCTGACTGAAGTGTGTTCCAAAATAATCTATTTGTCCACAAACACCATTTTTGTTACTTTGTACATTTCTCTGATTATGCAGTATCCACTGCACTCTTTTACATTCATCAGCAACCGTTCATATAATTGATTAAATACTGGTAGTACCTGGGCCATTTGGAGTAGCACAGGGTACAATGTCATCACTCTGCACTGAATAGCTGTCTCTATTTGGTAGTCATGCTCCACATAGGAACATAATTTGATGATAATGACTGAATGGCAATATCCCACAAACAACTTGGGATACACTCCCTAAAAAGAAAAGTAGCCTTTGTACTTTCTGAAATGAGTAGACAAATAAATTTATTTTTATGGTTCTGTAAATACTGTCATAAACTGCGGTTTATGTGGGAAAAAGTTTATCTCTCCTCATGCTAGACAGACAGTTTAAACAGGTGGTGAAACAGAACAGAGAAATAATTTGAGTGTAATTCCTGAAAATAAAGATCTTAAAAATTTTGCGGAGGTTTTCCTTTGTTTCTATTCTTTCCCGTTTTTTAAAAGAAATACTGACATACAGATCAGGTAGTTAATGCAGCTACAAAAAATTAAGTGTTGCGTTCTTACATCTATCAGATAGCGTCTTAAATATGACAAAAGCTTTGCTGTATGGAATACAACAGCATTCTGGCTTCTCTTTCTGTTGAGAAAACAAATGAAGACTGGATTGAAAAGGGTACATTTCTTTCTCCGTGGACATTCATTTGCGAGTAGGACACGATGATCCTTGTGGGCTCCTTACAACTCAAAAGATTCTATGATTAATGCCTCAAATGAAAACTGAGAGATGAACACAGATTTCTCAGCCATGCTGAAATGAGACATGAAAAATACTGAAAAGGAGCAACAAAAGATAACTACAGTTAGCACTGAATTGTGATAGGGATATGTACATGTAAGGTAAAATTTTTAATGTCACGTAGTATGGATAGCTTTTAGAATAGCCTCAAGGAACTAAGAATGGAATAGTTGTCCAGTTTGGTTTGGGTTGAGATCAGGAATATTTCTGCTTTTACCGATGCTGGATAAATGGATCAAGAGCCTCTCCTTACTGTAGGAGAGGCTTTATTTCATGGCTTCTTTTTAACGGTTGTTTCTCTTATTTTTTTATTTTTATTTTTTTAATGCACTTGGATATGTCTTTTTTATGTGTCATTCAATTAACTGTAGGTGTTTTAATTTAGAAATTGATCAATGATAGAGATCTTATCTCAACTTCAGTGCTTTGATACTGTGCAGAATTTTGAACTATAGAGTTATTTTCTGCATTTGGCAGTTATGGACCTCTGTTTTGTGGGTTGCCTGAAAATGTCTCTTTTCTGTTAACATGTTCTTCTGGAATTTACGGAACAGGTGTAAGACACTCAGTGGACATAAATGTCATGTTATACTAACTGCAAGTCTGTTTTGCTATGTTTGTTTCTTAAATGGCTGCACTGCTATTGGACTTCAGCCTTTTAGAACATACAGAACTCAAACCTTACAGAGAAACTGCCTGGTTTGCTGGTCTGCCTCACTGTCCCAGATATTATATAGCCTTCACTGTCAGCTGAAGTGAATGAAAGCAGACCATGGAAGCCTTCACTGGACAGGATGATTTATAAATACCTAAGTCTGATTAAAGGGGCTGCTATAAATAGTGCAACAGCTCTTACACATAGCTTCCAGCTAAAGGACATATGAGGGGCATATCAGATAGGAAATTTCAGATGCTGAAAATACTGCAATAAGGCTCTCAACCTTGCATTACATTAAATCAGTTTTAAACATTTATGGGCTATATTATATCCCTAGCAATCTAAGTCAGTTCCAGGTTCTTCAATGTAATGCTCTAGGGGGCACAGGAGTACTGCAAATGCCCAGTGTACCTTCCCACTTTGTGCCCAAGGGTGCACCCAGTAGTCACATTACCTCTAAGAGAGTAAGAGTTGAGAGGATAAGTTATCAAATTAGGGCATCCCTGGATATGACCCTTGAAATCAGTCCTTCCTTTACATCATCAGTTAAATATCATAAGGTGAGCCTAGAGCAATGCTTAGAGTCAAGGCTGCTGGTTGCTTTTCATTGGAAAACAGTGCCCTTAGTGATTTAAGTATACGAGAAAATAATAATTTAAATGGAAGTTTGATATGCTGTGTACCCATCTGAAATTCAGACTTTGAAAATTAAGCTAAAATATCCAATAATTCTATTGTCAGAAATTATGGATGGAAAAAATTATTGTGCTCTGTTAAATATTTCTTTCAAGTTGAAAAACTGTAATAGTTCTAGCCTATGAAGTACAGACCTGCTTTTTTGACAGTTCAGCTGCACCACGGCAGGCAGTGGGGGATTTTTTTGTTGAACTAGTAAACATTCAGCCCAGCTATAAGCCTCTGACAAAGGTTTTCACTTGTTACTGTGACTCCTGAATTCTTTGGGAATTAAGCCACTCTGCCAGTAGTCTGTGCCCTCAGTGCTTCTCATGCCATGTTCCAGAGGGGCTCTAGCTTGTCCTGTAGGCTGTCTTTCCATCACTTTTGGATGGCTCTTAGTTTTCTCCTAAGCACTTGGTCTGCTTAGTGGAAAACCCAGAAGCAGTATGCCTGGAATGGAAGGGATAGGAAATGAATAGAATAGAATAGAATAGAATAGAATAGAATAGAATAGAATAGAATAGAATAGAATAGAATAGAATATTTCAGTTTGAAGGGACCTGTAAGGATCATCTCTTTGGATGAACATCATCCAACCGTGAAGCACAGACCTATAAGAGTAAAGGAGAGAGGATCCAGGAGGTAGAGATGGGAGGTGGAAGGATGAAGCTTAATGACAAGGGTAGAAGGCAGCCTTTTCTCTCATGTACATTACTGGTGGGACCTCCCTCCTTTTCCTTCTTTTCTCCTCTTGATGTCCAGTTTGGAATCTGTACACTGGTTTGTGGAAATGCTGCGCACTCACAGCTGCAGGTTAATGGGAATTGTATCTTAACTGATGTGATATTTTCTTTAAAAAAGTATATTGAGATACTAGACTTTAGGGATTAAAAATTTGGCATGAAAACTAGGGGATGGTCTTATTTTTTCTCTATCTTCGGTTCTCAGATTTAGAAAGGGGACAATGACAGATGGGATGAATGAAAACCTGAAACCTACTCAAACAAAAACACCCCCATCCACAAGATAATCCTTATCACACTTATTCCTGCTTTTCCAACACCCACAGTATTCACAGAGAAGCTGGAAATTTATAGTTTCTTCCTTATGTAGACACGTGTAAGAAATTTTAATTATTAAAATTGTTACTATTATTGTAAGAACATTTTTCTTTATTTCCAGTTCACTTTACTTGATTTTGTTTCACCTTGAAGTACAGAGGTGGAATGAAAAATAAAAGTTGTTCTGCACTCTGAATGCTAAAGCAGGCTGGCATCTCCCTTGCCAAGAGACAGGGTAAAATTGTGCCATGCAGTGATAGCAGGCACTAAGGGCAGCTTCTGTAGCAGTGACAATAGACCCATGATTACAAAAAACCCAAAAAACCAAAGCAACAAAAGCTCTTCGTTGTCTGTTATCAACTACATTGAATAGTTATATTCCACAGGGTGCATATGCTCATTTCAGAAACAGAGCTGGAAGAGTGTGTTCCAGTAATTCTAGACTTAGATACTGTAGCACAAAAGCACATCTGTCATAAAGAGGTTTTTTTCCAATACTGTCTAGATTGAAGATTTCTAAACAGACTTGTGTATTTGGAAGAGATTTGTTCCCTAGGTTTCTCTAGCCATCCTCATTGCAAGTGATGTGCTGAACAAGGATGAGGCATTGCTGTAATGTTGAATGTACAGCAGCTCTCAGATTTTGTAGTCTTTTCTGCACCTGGTAAGTTTGAGCTAATCAGTAGCTCCTTTACAATTTAAAAACCTCCAGTAAGTATGGCTTTTTCCACACTTGGTGCAAATGAATACAAGAGATGAAGTGTATGACATCAGGGTTTTTTTCCAAGTTCTTCATGACATCCTCTCTCAGACTTTAAATGAAATGATAGTTGCACAAAAAGTTTTCAATTCAGTGAACATGTGTTTTAAAATGCACTTATTTCTGTTTTACCAAAAGTACCTAGCTTTCTGCATTTTACTTGTCTCTCCTATTGTAAGTTCAACTGCTGTCAACTTTGTCTTGTATAAATAATTTCTGACAATTATTTTCACTCAAATTTTACAACAGAGAGAATGTTATCTGCCAAACTTGTATTACACATGAATAGTGAAAAATGTTTTTTTCACTTTATTAATCTTGATAAACATATTGTCACCACTGATGTCACAGTGGTTCTTGGCTTGGTAAGCCAGTCTTTCCTCAGTGATGCAGCACGGGCTGGTCCTGAGTATCTAAGTATCAACTTAGAGCACTACATTCCACATTGCAGCATGACATACTCCATTTGCATTGACATTAGAAGAGTGGAAACAATGGAGACTAGTAACAGACCCAGAAAAGAGCAAAAAACCAAGCCTGTTTCCTTCTTCTCTCTAGAAAAAAACCTGACCTTTTTTTAACAGTTTCTGTCAAAATACTACAAATTAATGCACCGCTTGCTTATGAACAGTAGCATTTTTATGCACTGTAAAATGAGGCATGGATCACAAATGCCTACCCTGATAGAACTGTCAGGCAGGATCTCCACTTACTCCAACACACAGCATATTTATCAGCCAGACTCTGTTATCCAGCAGCCTGTCTGAAATCTGCTGCAAATGTCTCAAGGTTCATGCTCCCAGTTTACTCTGAGATGAGTGAATTTGCATCCATCTGTGCCTTTTTACTATGTATGAAGTATTCAGTGCAAAGACAAGAGAGAGTCTATTGCTTCCATGCTCCTTATTTGAGAGGAGATTTGCTTATTATAGTCACAACACTTAATATTTTGTATGACAGAGCCCCTTGGGGCCAAGGTATCTATATTTAACTGCTGGATTTATTACACTTGTTTTACTCTGGGCCCTTCTCTGTTGTTAGTTCCAGTTCCATTTCTTTTAGTGGTATAAAGACATTATCCTGCTCTTTTATGCTTTTACTGCTTTTAATTATTGCTTAAGACAGTTATCTCTAATAGAACATATCTGAATGAATAGAATTATATCAGAGTGATGTGCTGGGTCCAGAATTCCACACAGGCTGTGTTCCAGTATAAAATCATAGCATTTTTTTATATTATATGAAGGCAGTATGAAAGTTCTTTCTTTTAAAAGAGAAAGAAGAGACTATCCATGCTTGGGAAGAAGGTCAAGCAGCATGGAAAAATTCAGCATTAATCCACCTCTCTTTCTTGCCTGTTCCCATTTATGAAGTTATGAAACACATTTTGTAGTTCAATTGAGACTGAGTTTGGTTTTCCTTTTCCCTTTAGTAATGACCTCATCTTTGAAGATTTATCTTTGTCTCCAGCCTTCCAAGATAATTGTGGTACGGTAATAATCCAAAATAACAATGGAACACTATGCTGGAAAAAAAGGTGTGTTAGAATATAAAGGATTCTAAGAATGCTTAGCTGTCTAAACAGAGATGTTGGTACACATTAATTTCTGTTCTTTCTAACTCAAGTGAATTACAGGTCTATAATGTAAACAGTCATTAATCAATTAGTGAGACAATGCCAGACCTGTTAGCTTGACTTTAAATTCCTCCATCCAGCCCCACCAATGAAGTTATTTGGTACATGGCTGGACCATGTGGGCAGAGCAGACTGCACACAATGCTCTGTCACACCATAACTGCTCTGGCTGTTCACTGCATTTCTGCTATCTTGACCAAGTGGCACATCTTCATCGCAATACTGGCAACAGAGTGGCCACTTTGCATTTTCATTTTCCTGGGGCTGTGTGGTGCTGCACTATAAAACCATTAGAGCAGGGCTGTGTTTTGCACTGTGCAGTTGTTTGAGTCCACAGAGTCTGTTGGGGACCATTGTGATAAATAGGTCTGAAACCATGACTAGACAGGGGGTTGGGAAAGGACACTTCAGAGATGACATCCAGATGAGAGCAAATTGCTGCAGGGAGTTTAGAGAAGAGCAGAGGACTGAATCTACCTCTACCTAAGGTAGAGGATTTGCCACTTTCCTCTACTGCCAAAAGCTGGGAAAAGCTTTTCCTTCCCCTAGGGTACCCCTCTGCTTCCCAAGAAGTAGTATAGTAAGTAACAAGGAGATTACCAACCCTGAAACTCAGTGTAAATAGGAAGAAGATAAAGACAAAAATACTTCTCAAAGCCAATTTTTTTGTTTGTTTGTTTGGTTTTTTTTTTTGTGGTAACCTAAGACATGAACATACCTGCATGGTTATTGACCAGGTGGACTTGTACTCCAAGACAGTCTTTCTTGTTCCCCCTCTTATTTTTTTTTGTTAATACCATATGTTGTACATATCCTTCAACACTGCTGCTGCTGTGTGTTCATGCAGCAGAAACCCACTGCTACTAATCCTTGGAAAGCAGACCCCAGGTCAAGTCTCCCACTTTTTCTCATCTGTTGTTCAGATAATCAGTCTTTTTAAACTGCCTAGGTATGACCAAGTAAGAGATTTCACAAATTCATTCTAGATGTATTTTTCTATTCGGTTAATATATCTATGTTTCATCTGTTCCTGAACAATGGCTCCTTATTTTGTACCACAATTTGCACGTGGTCTGGGATAAATGAGAGAACTTAAGGTAAAAAAATATGTCTGCACTTTGGCATAAAGATTGATTTTAAAGAGCTTTTTAAAAAATCCTTGCTTATGCAACAGTAATTTTCTAGTCCACTAGAAGTGTAGGAAAGCAACCAAAATAAGGTTAATGGCTTTTTCTGATAGCACAGAGACTTCTGGGAGAAACAGTCTATCTTCCATACACACATTGACCTTCACCCTTGTGCAGTAAGTTAGTGCAAAGCCTGCACATTTAATTCCCATTTGAGCTAAAGGATTTGTGCCAGCCTGAACAATTCTCACTGTTGTGGGTCGCTTCTCATGCATGCTACTCATGCATTGTGATCTTCCCCTTCAACTTTTATCCATACTCTTCTGTTGTAAGCAGGAAAGCTTTTGGGTTCTGGATAAGAGAAATGGTGAAATTAACATGCTGTGTTTGTAGTCAGACTAGATGATCTAATGATTCTGCCAGGCTTTAAATTTTATCAGTCTGTTGAAATAATTTTGCTTGAAATCAATGAGACTACCCATATGCTTAAATTTAAGCACCTGCATAAACATTTTCACGAGTCAGGATGTTATTCAGCACACAGTTATGAGCTACGTGTTTTAGACATTATCAAAAAATTATTTGTTAACACTAACATTTCTGTTGTGTTGAACAGCTGCATCTCTTTGTAGAGCTATTTTGATGCTATCCAATACTGAATGTTGATGTCTTAATGTGTTTTAACTGGGTTTCTTTTTGTGTTCCCTCTTCCCCAGTTCTGTTTTTTTGAGTGAGACTACTGTAAACTGTACATGTGTTCTTGAAAAATCTTGCTTTGACTACTCCAAACTCTGATCTTTTTTTTCCTATAATGTTAGTGGGCCTGACTAAATGGTGACTTGGAGCACAAAGCTTCCTTGTAAGAGTGTCTGGTAGAGTGGAGTAAGGGCTTAGAGAGAAATTAAGATACTTACACTGGAGCAATTGCATGAGGAATAATAAATCTCGCTAAAGCTGAACTAGCTTTGCAGGAAAGCATGGCATGACTTGTCACCCAAAGTGCATTACTTTTTAAGTCATGTGATTTTTCTTCAAGTCAGTCAGCTTTCCTGGAACCAGAAATCCATACTGCCCACACAGTAGTGACAGCTGACTGAGGTATTTATTTTACAACCCTAAACCTCTTTAATTACCTGGTAAAATAATGTCAGGGTAGGAAGCATGTGAACCTCCACTTCCTTCTGGTATATCAAATTCTCATATTTAATTTTTAGCTTGGAGCTTTAATAATTGGCAGCCCTGTTAATACTTGTGAACACTCAAAAGTGTTTATGTAGAAAGAATCTCCTGCAGAGTACTTAGACCCTAGCAGGTGGTAAGATTTTATAAGGTGCTGGGGTGTAAATTTCATTCTAAGGCCTTCTGAAATCACAGAATAAACTAGGTTGGAAAAGACTTTGAGATCATTGAATCCAACCTGTGACCTATCATTACCTTATCAGCTAAACCATGGCACTGAGTGCCTCATCAAATCTTTTTTTTGACACCTCCAGGGACAGTGACTCAACCACCTCCCTGGGCAGCCCATTCCAGTGCCCAATCACTCTTCCAGTGAAGTATTTTTTCCTCATGATTCTATCTTCAGGACAAAACCCTCCGTTTGCAAACTTTGAGCTCATGAACATGTGAACTCTAGCAGTTTAGAAACAAATCTTTATATGTGTGTGTTTATTAAGAGTATTAATTAGGGAATTCTAAAGTACCATCTTAAAAATTAATTAGGGAATTCCAATTAATTAGGGAATTTTAAATATTACCATCTGTAGTATTTTTTCCAAAGGCAAATGTGAAAGTGCATCAGTACGTTTTTGATCACCTTTTCCTGTAAATTACAATGTAACTGGCTGATTTGTAAATGATCTTCTTATAACTAAGGAAAGGTTTCTGTTTTGCTACATTCATGCAGTGGTACCAAGCTTTAAAAAAATGTGGTGAGTCCTGCTGACCTGAATAAATCTGAATGATACGGTGTGTACTGTTTAGCTGTATTGCAGTCGCTGTGCAACTGACATCTCATGGAAACGATTGCATTTATTCAACACCAGAAATTGCAATGCTTCCTAAATTTTTAAATTAAAGCACTCTTTTTCTGTTTCTGCTTAATTTTTGTGCAGGGCAATCAGTTACTGAAATTGAAAAAAAGGAATGTTACCTGCATGAGAGCATGCTATTCTAGTTACTCAAACTGCAGTCTAAAGAGCTTTCTCTTGCAAATATCTGTACAAGCTTCTAGTTTTACTGCCATTTTACTCTTCACAAGACCAGGCTTATAACCACCTAGAACTACTGTAAATTACTGAGAATCACTGTAAATGCTGAGTACTTTGAAATCAGACAAAGAAAGTCCTGATCCATGATTGTTGGCTTACATCTGCTTCATTGGAGTTGCTGCTTGGCACCTCCCTGCATCAGATTTTCAGCTGACTGCTGCTGTTTACAATTGTCCTGTCGCGGCTTTTCACCTACATGGGTGACATCCTGCCTTGTTATCTTCACAATAGCAGGCTCTAAACATAATAGCATCCTATGGGGATACAGTAGAATAACAACACATCACACTTCCTTTTTAGTCACCAGCAACTTTTTACCATAAACTGCTAATCCTAGACAACATCTGAATAACAAATTAATAATCTGAATAGCATATGCTGAGAGGTAATGTGTTAACACAAATGAGACTAATACAAAGGTTATTCTCATAGATCTTTCAAAGAAGATAAAATTTGCATTATGAAAACCTGAATCTGTTATTCTACAGCTTCTCTTCTGCTGCCTGCAAATCACAACAGCATTTCCTTTGTTAGAAGTGCAAAGGACATGTTGAGAGGCAAAGAAATCAAACACAATCTTAAAAAACTCAATTTTTCCATCATAAAAGTCTGTCTTGTTGATAGTAACTCAGTGAATTAATATGGTCTGTACACTGATCTATCTTAAAATGGAGCTTTTTACAAAGTCATAATAATGTGATATTGTGTATAGTATCTGAAAATCAGCAGATTAGAAATTTCCACTCATATTCTACTGTCAGTTTAAATTAGACCTCAGAATGGCAACATGTAGTATTGCAATGCAAGCAACAATGAATAATATATCTTGATTTGATATATTGAATAATATATCTTGATTTGATATATTAGAAAAATATACTACATATACAAGATATATGTAGTATATTTTTGTATATTTGCATACACACACACATGAATTACCTGTCATAATAAATTCTAAAACTCTAGAAACTTTCAGGTACTTTAATTCAGGCTAAGTTCCTACTTTCAAGTCTACATCATAAGACTAAATTATCACAAAAATTGCATTATATAAATTTTGATATGTTTCTCTATTCCATATTAACACATCTTGTATAAATATCTATTTCATATACTTCTCCCTCCCTCTGTCTTTCTCTATATCTATATTTTTAAATGAATGCAGAGTTGACATAGTATTTTCCTTTGGGGCATACATTTACCATAATATTTCTCTAGTACTTAATCACAATTTGTAAGATGAACATGACACAAGTCAGGAAAACAGCAGTTATGTCATAGATTTATGGCAAAGGCTTCTTTTGCTTAAGAAAAGTTCTGAGGAATCCATATGTGAATTCAGATTTCTTTATCTAAAAATCAGACATCCTGCCAAAACTTTATCTGAAGTTGCCATTCCTTTGCCAAAGCTCATTCTTTTTTCATTTACCAGCCTGGCCACACCTGAAAAAAAGTGGAGCATGCAGCAAGCAGAAATGCCAGAAGGAGGCACTTACCTTAATTTGATAGGTGTCCAACTTGCATCACTCTCGTTTTTTCAAAGAGTTCTTCTCAGGATATTGAGATGCTGAGGTTATTTGCTCCCAGCAGTGTCCTGCCCATAGCTCTCCCACTCAGCAGCCCTGGCAGGGCCCTGGAGAGAGAAGCAGGATTGTGCTCTGTTCCCTCCCAGCAGCTTCACTGAGGCTGGGGCTCCTTTGAGCTCAATTAGTTCTAGATTGTTTGGCTAAATGGCAGCCACACTTCCTTCTATTCTTTCCCAACTTAGTTTTCCTGCCTCCAGTGGTGCTTTTTCCTTTCTTTGGACTATAAATAGGCCTGTCACAACACAGTCTATAGCAGTAAGGAAGGCAGGAAATGCATTTAAACAAAGGAAAGATCTTAGGGGGTTTTGCCCTCCCCTGCCAATACAAGTAAAAGAATTTGATAGCGATTGGTCTGCAGACAGTTCTCTTTGCATGAGGAAATTACTTGCTCAAAAACATGCTAGGATGTCATCTTTTGTGCTCCACAAAAAAATGAGGAGGCACAGCAGCAGTAGGCCTTAGTCTCTTGAGTAATTATTACTTCTTTAAAGGATTTCATTATGGTTAAATATTTGAATTTCTTTGGGATTGAAGTGTTGGAAAAAGGATTTTTTTTTTTTGGCTTGGAAAAGAGGACAAAATTGGCTAACATGCTTTAAGAAGACAAAATTTGTCTTACAGGATGTGCAAATCTTCCATGGTTAAGAATGACGTTTAAAGTCTATGAATCTTCATTTTGTCTGAGTACTCTCTTCCTCAGTGGAACTTATCCTGCAGACTAGAAGTGTTTAAGCAAACTAAGTGTGTTTACATGCAGGGAAACAGAATTGCTGTCCATGTATTCAATGAAGATGGCTGTGCAGCTATAGCTCTTAGATGGCAACTATGTTGAAATTCTCAAATATGTTTCATGAATTGAGAAAAAGAATTATTTTGATATGCTTTTTTTAAAATCAGAACTTCCAATTTAATTATTTTCAGCTTAGTGGTCTTAAAAATACATACCAAGCTTCCAAGACTCTCTCAATCTTGAAAAAAGAAATTAATGATTTTCACATTATACTCAGTTAAGATGGGAATATAGTGTGGTATTTCTTTATCTCTTTGCCCTATCCTGACATTTTCTGTTGTTGAGGGTACATGCCTTTCCTTCACTTTATATAAATTAAGTAAATCGCTGTAAAAAACACCTTTCTGCTGCTTTTTACATTGGTAGTTTTTATGTTAGAATAGCTGTGTATTTACTGAAGACCCTCATGCATGGTTTGGGATTGGTGATTATTTTAGTGGGAAGGTAGAGACTTGAAAGATAGCTGTTGCTATGTGGATGAAAAATCTTTCTTCTGTTTAAGATTTGTATCTGAAATATACAGATGAGGGGTCATGCTGAAAGTGGTGAGAATTAAGGACCTGTGGCACTTAAGGAATTTGGAGAATGTTAAACCTTTTGTTTCAGACATTATGTAGGCAAGGATCATGATCGTTAGCCAGTATGCTGTTTTGCATATGAACTGTGTTAACCTTAGGTAGACTACATGATGCCAGAGCAATTTACATAAAAGTCATCTTCAGGAAAGTGCCTGCCTTGTTGAGAACTTTGCGAAGATCCTGTCTGCCATGACAAGAATGTGATTGTTTTTGAAAAAGAAGAGACATACTACTGGTGTGTGAATAAACATTGTTGATTTTTTGAGAATTAATACTAACCCAGGACCAAGGTTTTCCTTGAAAGTGCCTTTTAAAATAAAGTTAAACCAAAAGGGAATGTTTCAAGCAAAACTCCTTTCAAAAACAATAATTTAATTCATAGAAGGACCTGAAAGTTACGATATTTACAGTCCTTCTTTCTTGTGTTAATAATCATATTTAGGAGAAAGCCTTTGGAAAATGTTGATCTTTGCAGATCATATCCTACAAATCTGACTAAGAGAAATGTAATTCTTTGTAGTGAACAGTGGATCAAATACTGACTTCAGGTGAAACATGGAACCAGATTTTGCTTAAAAGACTCTGTCATGGAGATGACTGAAGGCAAGCTGAAGACTTTCTGGCTCTTTTGGACCTCAGACCAAGGCTGAAGGATTGGCAATGTGTAAAAGTTGATTGAGCAGCTGTGGAATAGGCCTTACCAACTCTGTTTCTGCAAAGTTGGTCTCCACGGTATCACAGCACTGAAATGCAAAGCTGCTTAGCACTATTAAACTTGCACATACCTTTATTCAGATGTACTTGAGTTGAAATCTTAAATCCTCTCAATGAGTTACTAGTGGTTACAGACTTGAATTTGCATCAGACATGCTCTGTGTGTTGTTAGCACCAAGCAGTGCCAGAACCTTGGAGAGGCTTAGTCTGGAATAGCTGCTTGCCCTGTGTTAGCACCGTGCCAGTAGAGCCCAATTGCACAAGACTGCTTGCACTGATTTTGCTGGTAACCTTTCTTTCAAAGCCACACACCTATTTTCTCTCTGTCATTCAAAAAGTCTCTAAACATTAAAAATACATTGCAAAATCAAAGCAGAATTATTCTCCTCAGTCGTTCTGACTTTGCATGCTGGAAGAAATTCTCACCTGGTGTGCAAACCTTCTCACTCCCACTTTACCATTTCAGTCTTGAGAAGAGTCCGTCTTGAAAGAGTTTTCACTATAGACTTTCTCATGGGAATTGATCAGGTAGCTGGTGGAGCCACAAGAGAGCTTGGAGCAGGGTGAGAAATTGTTGCTAAGGGCAGATGCTTGTAAAGTGCAGTGAATTTTTCCCATGTCAAAGCTGAAAAGATGTATTTTCTCTGTCTGTCTCAATTTTACTCATCCTTATGCATTAGCCTCTAGGACAAACAATGACTACATGAGCAGATACAGGGTAACACTGTGGTGTCCAGAACTTTTGAGATGTGCTTGGTCCCCTGGAATTCAAAGCAGTTCATTTACATTCCGTGCCCTGAAAATACATGCATGTGTGCATGTATTACGGACATAAACAAATTCTTTCTTTTCAGTGAGCTCCTGTGTGCAGATGCAGCTTCTTCAAAGTAAAGAGAATCACAAATTCCTGACCACAGGATACTTAAGACTGAGTTATCACATGGCAGCATGACAAAAGCACTGCTTTTTATTGGACATCCCAGAAGGGCTTTGCACAAATAATATTGATTTCTACCGCTGAGCTGCAAAACATGAATTTAGATGCATTGATATGCTCTCCCCTCACCACTCCCCCTCCTCCTGTGCTGATTGCCGTGCTAGTTTTAACTCTGCATCTGGCTTTTAACAATTAGAATGCTAACAATGGTATCCAAATTCCCATGAAAGTTGAGTATGGAAGATTCTCAGTACAGCTTCCAAAAAAAAAAGCTGAACTACCTGAACCTTCTCCTCTGCTTTTATGCTGCCCCTCCCTTGGGCTGCTAAGCAGCATTGTGTAATGCCACTCTTTCCACTGACATCAGTGGGAATGGGTTTGACATCAATTCAACATGAGCAGGGAAGCACACTTTAGTGCCTGTGATTCATTAAGTAGCTTGAATTCCTTATCCTGTTATTCGTGTCCCTCTTACCTCCTCAGCTGTCTCCTTCTTGCCTTCACATTTCATTGCCTCGTGGAATATGTTGCAAGAAATTACATAACTTTTCTGGGTAAAACTATACAGAGGAAGAAACAAAGAACTAATTTTTATCTTCTGTAGCTCTTGTTTAGTCTACCTGACTTAACACCATGAAAACCACTTGTCTCAGTAATATTGAGTAAACTATAAAGACTTTACCTTTGATTTCTGTTAAACACAAAGGGTCTTTCTGGACCGCAGCACAGGCTGTGGGCCAGATCCCCAGCTTCTACAAATTGGGGTTGCTTCATAAGCCTCAGTGGAATGATACTGATTTGAGCTGCCTGAGGAATCCTGCCAATTAGTTTTAATGCATCTTTGCCAATTCACAGCAGCTGAGGAGCTGTGAGTTTAAGGGCCTTTCTAATTGTAGCTTATATTCACTGTATAGAAGATTTATTGGTTTTCTCCCCTCTGCCACTCAAGCAAAATGTCAAAACATAGACACATCCCAAAAGATCTGCTGCTTACAGCCATGGGGCAAGGTGAAGAAATGTTCATGGTGATGTTAAAAAAAGGAAGGGAAAACCACAGGTCAGACTCAGGCTGTGTGTCAGCATACAAGTAGAGTAGACTGACTGTCTCCCTGTGTGTTTGTGGCCTCCTGAGTTTAGCACAGCTGGGGGCTGTAATCCCTCATGCCATAACCTATCTCTCTGTGCTTTTGATTGGTTGAGTGGTCGTGAAGAGTGACCACAAATAGAAGTCTAAATTATTCTTCACCTGCTTGCTTACCAAAACAGAATGCATATTTTTTCATTCCATATGTTAAAGAACATGCCTTAAACCTGACGGCAGCATAATAGTGAAGATTAAAGTTAAAACTTCACTTACAGAATGTTGAAGTTCTTAAGGCCCAAACCTTCTGTACACCCCCACCACCTTTCTTTGTGATTGATTTCTCTACAAACAATCAGGAGTTTAAAGTTTTTAGGGGTGTGGTGACAGCAGGAAATATTATCTCCATGGTATTGATGGGGAAATAGAGTAATTTGCCAAAGGTCTCACCGGAAGTAATACTTTTATTTGGAAAGCTTCTGTTGGCTTTTTTTCTGCTTTTAATCTTTCTTCTTCTTCTTTTTCTTTTTTTTAATTGTATTTTGTGTTTTTCCTGTTCCGTTTTCAGTCCCATCTTTATATTCAAGGTTCTTTGTGTGCTTCTTCTGTCCTGCTCAGGGTGTGTGTAATTTGGTTTGCTTTCAGACAGCTGACAATTTCATGTTGTTTCCACTTGTAAAATTGTCATATAAGTACCCATGTGCTTTCTTTCCCTCTCGTGAGAAGCTGCTACAAACAACTGCCACATTACAACACTGTTTGGCAAAACTTTCCTTTGTGCCACCATCCTCCAAAAATGTCAACACTGTGGCTGCAGGGCAGCAGGTGGTGTTTTGTTCCAGGAATGTAAAAGAGGCTACATACTTCAACAAGTTCTTGGACTGCCAGAAATTATCTCAAACAGGTTCTTCTGGTAATGCCTATCTTTGTGGGTGGTGTCTCTGCTCTCCTGACTGCTCAGGATGCCATGCCAGAAATCCTCATTCCTGATGGCATCCCATGTTTGTACAGGGTGGGCAGCTGTTCTCACTGTTACTAGTGTTATCTCATTTATTTGCATACTTTTTCCACCTCTATCCATCTTATTTTCTCATTTGATACCTCTGTTGAGAGAAAGCCTTTTTACAGCACTTGGCTCAGCAAGGTGCCTGTTTTTGACTCCCAAACACTATGACTCAAAGGTATTAGTAATGGGTAGATGACCTCAGGCAACACAGTTCTGCACTTCAAACTTTAGATCTTTTCTACTCTCACATTTATTATAATGTGTCTTTTAGAATTGAAGTTTCCAAGGAAAAAAAATGAGAAAGCACATAGCAGTGACAATTTTTTTCCTCCTTTGTATATAATGCATTAAAGAAAGAGTGATCATATGTTTTACAGCTAATGCATCCCTGGCAAAAATGCTTCCTACAGGAATCGGTTACTTTTTCATGGTTGCTAGAAGCTGTGTGTACATCATTTTACTTATCCTCAGAGTCAGATATAGATTAGGGAAGAAAGTATTTTAAAATGGCTAAAATATTTCTGCTTTTTGTTTGGGTTATGGAATTAGGTTCTTATTTACACTTGTTTCACTTAGTTATAGTTCATTGACCAAGATGAGTTACTTCCCCCATATGTCTGTATGAATTTATTCTCCTGGTTTCCTTTGCCACTACGCCAAGAGGTGAAACCAACTGCTGACCAAACATTTTTGGATTTCAAGGTGTTGATTTCCTGCATCTGCCAGAACAGGGGAGACAGGTTAAGTTGTGCTAAATGTCTTTGTGTGAGTTTATGGAAAGATTGCAGCCCAAGTCTCTTTGCTGCCATTTGAGGTAGGGCAGCCTGTTCTAAATGGCTTTTTGGGGTATTGCTATGCAGTTCTTTGCTGGAGCCTGAGTCACGCTTACAAACTTGTGCTCTTCCGCTAGAGTGGTGGGTTGAACACCAAAAATCCTACCAGAACATGTGCAAGTAGGGGAAGTGACTAATTTGATTGCCACAAGGTGACATTTCTTCAGCGCCAAATCTCTCTCCCTTGCACCTGTCTTGAGAGCAGATGATTGCTGCAGTCTCCTCTTCCAAAAGGAAGAGGAAGAGCTGATCCACCACGATTCCCATCAAGTGCTGTGATAGCTGTCACCTCCTGGCTGGTCCTGGCTGGAGGGCGAGCCCCCCCAGGACAGGACTAATGGCAGAGAGAGTCCCAAATCACGAGGTTTCTTCAGTGACATCAAGGATCACAGTGGATATGTGTTTTGTTATGTTTGGGAAGATGAGTGTCTGTTCCTGTTTTTTATTCAGGAATTGTTCCAGAGCAGTTAATGCTTTCCCTGTCTCCTTGTCCTGCATGTACGAGCTAGATTTACATGAGCTAGACCAGCTGTTCTCAGCCTGGGGTAGGAATTTTGTTATGCAGGGAGATTAAGCAGTTTATTTTTCATGCATCAGGAAGAGCCCTCGGAGTGTTAGTCAGCTGGACTTGTTAGGTGGCAACGTCTACCTTAGACTAATGGCTGTTTTAAAAATAGCCATTGTTACACTTAATTGCTCCTCGGGAAACTTTCAACTTCTAGGGTGCTTTTATGCTGACTTTGGGCTCAGGCTTTTCAGTACCAGCTACGTTCTTCTTTTTCCGGGGCTTCCCGTTTCTCCCATTGCAGAAACACAAATTCTGTCCTCTTGGAGCTGTTCTTAAGAGCTGGTCCTCTTAAGACCACTGTTTGCCTCTAGGAGCTGGGGATTTTCTTAACATTCCTTAAAGGGGACCAGCGTGGCACAACAGGTGCTGCGCTGACCTCTAGTGACTGGTCAGGAGGACAGAACATATCTTTGCCGTTCAAATCTGCCAACAGCAGCTTCCCTCGGAGCATCTCCCTTTCCTGCAGTGTTCAGCCCAAACAAATCCGAAGGGCTTAATCTCTCGTGCAGTATCTCCAAGCCTTTATAATATTTGCCTAAATTTCTGTCCAGTTGTTGAACAGCTGGTGTCGGACTCAGATCTTCTGCTGGCTGTGATATGGCAGAATTCTATTAACTTTTATTAATACTTATTAATTATAAAATGAACACATTTTGCAAGCTGATGATACTCCATTCAATTTATAATCCTACAATAAAATTTTTTATATGAAGATAACTCTTGAAACCCAGAATTTAAAAAGCTTGTTTTGACTCTTACAATTTGCCTTTTAATTATATTTCAGTCCATATGTCTTGTTGCCAACAGGGGAGTTGGAAGGGTTCAGTGAGATACTACTTGTTATGAAACACAGAGAAAAAGTTTATAATTAGCAAATGTCTCCAGGGTTGCTAGATCTCTTTCAAAAGGTTTTAGACACTTAATGCCTCACAGTTTTAAATTGTTTTAATTTTTTAAATATTGAGATGTTAGAAAATCACTTTTAAACTGGGAGCAGAGTTACTCCCTGTGTGTCACTGAAGTCAGTTGAGTACTCCAAAAATCTTGTTGCACCAAAATTAGGTGGGACAGTCTTCATATTAGCAAATACTGTCAACAGTACTTGTACAGAAGAATGAAGAGACAACAGTGGAAATCACAGGGAACTAAACCAGAGACATTAGAAGTATAAGGGAATCAAAATGTGAAAGAGACACTGCAGGGACCTTTTGTTTGGCCTGCCCTGGAAACCAGTAGATCATGTGCAAGAGGCTCTTGTTCGAGGTCCTTGCCCTTGAGTCCTGGATGCTCCTGGTCTCTAGGATCTGTTTTGAGTTAGGCGTTTAGACAGGAAAAATACCCCTAGTGTTAGATTCTCCTAGACTATTGTCCTTGGGGTGCACATTTGCAAGTGTTTTGTTAGGTCTCATATATGGTAGATGTAATGTGTTTAGCAAACCCTCAAACATAAACTGAATTTTACTGGATGAGGTAAGGGCCATTTTGACTAAAAATAGTTATTGCTGCCTTCTGGTGAAATAGCCCAATACCAGAACTATTACCAGATGCGAAATTAAAATATATGTCTGAATGCACTATGCACTCAGCAGTGAAATCCTCAAAAGCTCCCTATCATCTGCTTTGGTTTATCTCCAGTGTGCTACAATGAACTAATATCACAATCAGTAATACAGCTAATGTAGTTCCTTTTTTTTCCTTAGCAGCCTAAGGGAATTTAAAAATAATAATTCTCCTTTTTTTTTTTTTAAAAAAAAAGTATAATCATGAGCAAATGTGAATGAAAATTCCGTGTTCATTCAGCTCACTGTTGTGCAAAGCAAAGGATTTCCCTTTCCTGTCTTATTTTTGAAACTTCCTTATTCTATGTTTGCTGTTCAGCTCAGTTTGGTGATGCTGCAGGCCAAAGAACATATTCATTGCTAAAGGCATGTTTGAAATTTCTTGCTTATGGTAAAAGAAGGGCAAAGATGTCACATCTCTCTGGGTAGTTTTGCTACTTGGTGGTGGTGGCTTCTATTCCTGTGAGGAGATGGATCACTGTGAGGGAAATGATCGGTTTACCTTGGCGGAAGGTCTTCCTAAGTACCGGAGAGTAGCTATCAATTTCACCACATGCCAAATCTTTATTTAGAGACTGAAAACTACTTTTGTGGCCTCCAATGCCAATGAACAGGAAGGATGGGATACATGAGATGCTGAGGCTTTGGATCATGAGTAAATGACAGGATGTACTGGAGGCAAAATAGCAAAAGAAGGACTTCAGTGAAGACAGCTCCTGGAAAGGGGTATCAAATGGAACAGAAAGTGGGGAATGCCCTGGTGCCCAGAGATGAGCTGGGTGGCTGCCTGTAGCAAGAAGGACAGGTGTGTCACATCCTGAGAATGGTGCCCACTCACGAAGTTACAGGGACTGCCCTGATAACAGTAAATTTTCATTCAGTTTTAGTTGAAAACAGACAATATCCTGCTGGGGATTTTGGAACACGTCTTACCCACTCTTCCGGGCAGCTACTGCCTAGATGAGAAGTGGCAGAAATTGAACTTTTAATGTGAAAGAAACAAAAAAATCTGCTTAGCTGCACTCAAAACTTTTCTGCCAGAGACATTCCTCATTAAACACACATGGTGGGATTTTTTTCAAAAGAGTTTGGCACAGCCTTTTCTCTGTTCCCACTGGAATCCATGTAGGTGCCACAGGTTTCAGTGGGAGGAGAGCTAAATCAATATGGAGTGCTTTGGAAAAATGCAGCTCAGAATGGATCCTGGCAGCCTGAGTAGATAGGGATTGGAGGTGATGCTGAAATTGTCACGTAGAAATTTTCCATGCTGGCTCGCATTATCCTCTCCATCCTCCTCGGTTCAGAGCTAATGGAAAGCAGTGTGTGGCAAAGCATGACTTGAGGGGAAGGGAAAGTCAGTGTTGAATAAAATAAGAATACCCTAATTTCCTCCCTCCTCTGTGTCTTTTATCAGGACAAAAATTGCAGAACTTCCCTTCTTCCTGAGGTTGACACTTAACTCTTCAAGAACATATGGGGTAATGGCAAGCAACAGTGCATACTGCTCCTTCTGGATGGGATTCTCCTGACATGGGCTGAGCAGGCTGGTGCTCTGTTCTCTCCAAAGTCACCTGGCACATGCTCAGGTGTGAAGTAGGGGAGAAGATCATGTTCCCTCTGTCCCCTTACCTATCTCACATAAGGACAGGCAGCAGAGGCTGCTGTGCCAGGTCACAGGTCCCATGGAAAAATGTAGCTTGGAAGTGACCTTTGGAGGCCCCTAATGCAATCTCCTACTTTGGGCAGGGAAAACTTCAGAGTTCAGTGAGGTTGTTCAGGTGCTGAGGCACAGCAGTAATTTCTCCAATCTAGAGGGGAAAGAGCAAAGTGAGCACAGGCCTCAGACGTATGTGGGACAAAACATGCAGCCTGAAGACTGTCAAAATATCTGTCTGGTGATCCAGTGGTCTTGAAGGAAACCTGACATAGCTGACATCCTGCATTTCTTTGGTTTATGCCATTCTTTCCCCATCAGGTAGTAAAATATCTTACTAATACAGTAAGGATCACAGGATAATCCTGTTTCATTACATGTTCTCTTGCTGGCACACAGGCACTGAAGTGGTAAAGGTTGGTGAGGAGCAAAGTGGTCTTTGGATTCAAGATCTTGCACAACTGTGCCAGCTGTGGAGGTGGTGCCCCAGATGGGTCCAGATTTTCTAGTCCTTCTGTTGTGTGAGGTTATTCCTGGAGCTGAAAGTAGTGACTGTAGGCCAGTCCTGTAGCAGCCTCTGTTACTCTCACAAGGTGCCACTCGTTGAGAAAACAGCATGTGGCTGATTTTCCTCATTCCCTCAGTTATTCAGCTTCTCTAGGTAAATTGCAGATCTTCTGATAGAAAAAGCTATACAAATACCAAATAATCACAGAATCACAGAATCAATCAGTTTGAAAAAGACCTCTGAGATCATTGAGTTCAACCTATGATCAAACATCACCATCTGAACTGGACCACACCATTGAGTGCCACATCCAGTCTTTCCTTAAACACTTCCAGGGACAGTGACTACACCAGCCATGGTCTCAGAAGTGAACAGTAGCCTCTGTTTTACACAGCAATTCACCCCTTCTTTGTTTGAATGGCTCCTTAATAACTCCCTTGGCCTGATCAGTGTTAAAAAAAAAAGGCCCCAGCACACACAAACTGCCCTTCAAAGTGGGTGGCATTGTTAAAAGAACAATACTGTAGTGTCTTTTAGAGGCAGCAGCAGGGTTCCTGAGTTTGCCATGCACTTCGAAGGAATGCACTGTGGTTTAATTGCTGTCCAGATCAGGCCTTGTGACATGCTCTAATTGGGTCTGTCACCTTTCTTTTTGAGGAATTAGGAAGGTGCCAAAGCCAGGAGCCCCTCTGCTGCCAAACTCAGATTCAGCCCACAGGAGGGTAATGTTCAATGTGAGCTAATAGGTCATGACAACTCCTTTGGTGCCTTTAGCATTCTAGGACTGCTCTTAGTCAGGAATTTACTTGAGTATGTCAGTTGCCACTGACTAGCTGAATATTTGTCATCACAGTGAGTTCTGTCTCTTGGATCCAAACGATCTGTCCAGCTGTGAGAGCTTTTTTCCCAAGGAATGTTAGTGTTCACTTTGATAGTTTTAACACTGGCTAATTTTTTCACTGAATAGCATCCCACCATGAAAGTATCTGTTCATATCAAATGTCTTTCTAGCTGAAATGCACGTAACTCCAGTTCCATAATAACTCCATTCTCATTAACACAGCAGCATTAAAAGGGAACTAGCAGAATTCAGTTCTACCATGTCAGCAATTTTATTTTTTGTAGCAAGGAAATGTCTGCCTGAAAAAGGACTGATTTTTTTTTAGAGGATCCATATGGATATATAAAGTATTGGTGCCATTTGGTATAAACTGTAATCAGTTCCAGATTCTGCTGTACTCAGAACTTGAATCATGGAACTGTACGTGGTGGTTTCTGTATTTTGAAGGCTCTCACCTAAACCGCAGCTCTTGTAACAACTAAAATGGCTACACCCATGGTGTCCAATCCCTTGTCTTAATCATGTTAAGAAAATGTTTGTTTAACTATGAATCAAAATTGTATTCCTAAGCCCTGCAGCTTTTCAGGTGAAATGACAGAACCAGCCTTGCTATATTGGGCAAAGTAGGTGGGCTCCGGAGGCTGAATTTCACTTAATTCCTTCAATTGTGGTTCCTTTGTCAAAGCATTTCTGAAGGCCTGGAGCCAGGCAACGTGGAATACTAAGCACTGGGATGTAAGTGGGATTTAGGCTGCTTGGTCTGCCTTTGGCTCCCTGTGTGTGTTTTAAGGCATATTAGAGGTACAAAGAGGTGGAAGGGAAAGGCACAAGCACGCACAAAGTCTGCTGCTTATACAGTGTCTGTGATTGATAGAAGTGTGTGGCTGTAATGAGCACACGGCTATGGAACCAGCAGAACATTTCAAGCTTCATTCAGGGCTTGGGTCAACTGCTGCCCTCTTGAATTAGGTAGATGGAAGATGGCTGGACACACCAAAATGTTTTTTGAGAATTGCTGCCAACAGAAACTGAGAGGCGAAGAGATGGTTTAGGTTTGCTGGGGGATTTGTTTTCCATGGAACCAGAGCCAGCATAAGCCATCACTCTGAACCTACTGGTAACTTTCAATGCTGTAACCAATTTCAACCATGTCTATAAGGCAAACTAGAGCAAAAGACCAGCACAACCTGAGGTCTGTGAACTTTGATGAACAGCTAGAGACAAATGACCCAACTAATCCTCCCTGCTGAGAGCATGGACAATATTTTGTTTGGCAGCAGTTGTGCCAATGCATCTGCACCTGTCAGCCTGTCCTGGCACTCACACCTGCAAACAGGTGCTACCTGTGTATGGATTGATGGAGTACTGGGATGGTGAAAATCTGAGGCTGGGGTGAGAGCTGCAGTGGTGGCTTGGGACCTAGGCTGTCTTACAGCTGTCTAACAGCTGGTTACTGAAGCAGGAGGAGGTGGGAGTCAGGAGAGCACTGTCTTGTCTATGAATTTTCATGGTGGCTGAAAGCAGCCCAGGGCTCATCCTGAATGAACCCAGTGAAAGGCTGTAACTGTGACCTTGCTCTTTATTAAGATTGTAGGATTAACCTCAAGCAGGACAACTAAGAGCTCTTTAGTTACAACATTCACTAATAAGACTAGACCTTCCTTCCTTCTTCCTTAACCACAGCAGGTAAGCAAGAATTATTTTTGTGACTGTAATTATAGACCAGCTCTAGTAATCCACCTCTTTTTGACTAGAAGAGTAACTGGCCCTCCACCCTCTCCTGCCTAATTCTAGAAAAGTAGAGTTCAGCACTTCACAAAGAATCTCTTCCCTAAAGATGCCCCTTTCCAGAGTTTTATTGAGAATGTTTTAATGCATTTTGACAGTATCTCCACTAGTCCTAGTGTCAGGTTCCAGCAGACAGAGAAAAGGGTCCTGGGAAGGACAGATGCTACTGCACATTTACAGTCACATGGACTTTTAGTAAGATCTACTGTAGTGTGCAGAACTGAAAGGGATAGAGCTTATGATATTTTTGGTTCAGTGGCTGATCTGAATATTGGAAAATAAATTTTATTCAGAATCAAAACAAGTTTTGATTTTTTTTTTGTGAAATGAGAAATAATAACCTAATTTTTGGACAATTGGACTGAATTAAAAAATCTCAAGTTATCCTTCTCCTTTTAATGCAGGACAGGTCTAAAAGACACAGCAAAACGTTTCATTTGAAAAGTATGACAAGGACCTGTTTCAGGATTTCTGGAAGAAACTCTTTCACTCTGGAGAAGGTCAAAGTGAAACATCTGTCAGTCTCCTAATCTCTTTCTCTCCTTCCACTGAAAAATAAGAGCTGATGGGAAGGTACAGTTCATCAAGAAAAGGAAATTCTCCCCCTTCTCCTCCGTATTTCTGAAAACCAGGCCATCATACTGTGGAGTGTTATTTGCAGATTTAGTGGGAAACATGCCTAAACCAGGAAAGAAAAAAAATTCCATGTGAATCAGCTTCCAAGTCAAACAGTTTCTGTAGGTCTGTGTTTGAAATCTTCCCCCTGGAAGCCTAACTTCAGGCATTAACTAATTCAGGTTCTGGTCTTATTAAAACAGAATGAGAAGGAAAAACCAGCCAGACAACTCCCTAAGACTATTGTAATGTAAATTAAATCTAGTACTGAGAGGTTGATTCTTGTAAACACCTGAAAAAAAAAAAAAAAGGGAGGAGCAGAGGAAAGAAGCCAAAATTTGTAAATAGTACTTTTTTTTCTAAAAAAATGTGATTTTATTGAGTTTTAATATACAGCTTTAATATGTTAGGGTAATCATACAAGATCTCTCTTGTGTTCAATTTACACATTACAATAGAGATGTGAGCTAAAATCTTTTGGTTTCATGTACAAAAGGAATCCAATGTTGTCCACTAGCAGCTTTGAACTTGGCAAGAAAGGTTCTAAAGACTTTAAGTGCAGTAACAACCATACAGGATACAAAATGAATATAAGGACTTTTCGCCAAGGTATATAAACATTTGAAAACAAATGGTGCCTGCTCCACAGGGCAGACAACTAGCAAATTAAAAAAAAGTCACTGACCAATGTTCCAGGGAAGGAGGAGCATCACCCTGTATAACAGTTCTTATAAAATGGACTAAGAATATCTGTATCATAGAATTTGTACTGATCAGAAAAAAAGGTCTGAAAAGAAACAGTAGGCAAGGAAATGAACAATCAAAAAAATGACATAGTAATATAAAATATTTCCATCACTATTTAAATGCCAAATTAATCAAGCAATAGTAAAAAAAATCCAAAACAAAACAAAAAACAAAAAACCAAAGCTCTTCTGTTTCAAATAACAGCACTGTTTTTGATTAGTTTCAAAGAATTTTTTTTTTTTATGAACACACTATATACTTGTTTCTTTCATACAGAGCAATGTGTCCATTTGGTCTGTCACTTCAGTGAAGCTGATAAACAACCAACCCATCATGTCTCACCTTTGATACATTTTAACCCTTTTCTCCCCTTTTGTTTGCTACTCTGGTGCCTTCTCTTCTCAAGTTAAATACTTTTCTTCCTTTTCTTTATACAGTGCAGAGTATATGGGCTTAGGATATGGAGATTTTCCTCTACTCCAGTTCACTCTCTGGTTCTGAGTTCAGTGGTGTGCAGTAGTTTGGCTTGTCTGAAGGCACGTACCCAGGGAGACACAAGCACTTGTAGGACCCTTCTGTGTTAATGCATTTGGCATTCTTGCAGAGGGACATCCTGTTGTTCAGTTCATTGCACTCATTGACATCTGCAAAAAGGAGACATCAAAAGACACATGTACTTAAGTCTGGTGTGTAGTTGATACTCATTGAGTTCCAGCATTGTTAAGACTAGAACAATCTGCACAAATGCCCTGAGAACTTTATTTTCAGTTCCGATTGGGTGGAATTAGGCTGTGCCAAGGCTCTAAAAGATTAATTGGGAAGAGGTGGAAGTTCTCATAGGAAATCAATAGGATATTAAAGGGCCTTAAACTGTTAGATTACCAAGTCCAAATTCAGCCCAGCTGCATGACAAAATTAAGTAACCACTTACAGGTGTTTATCTGATGACTGAAAAGTGACTTTTAAGAATCTCTAAGTTCTTATCTGTACTACCTATCTACATATCTGCATAACATCTGTACTTTACCAGCTCAATACTTTAGGAGCTACTTGGTGTTCTCAACTGAACAGTTGTGAGGACAAACTACCTGCACTCAACACCACGCAGCTTTGGCCTGACATACACAGCAGCCACATCTTTTCTTACTAAGGAGGCCAGCTTGCCATAAAGTCCTGAAGATTACGAGGCACATAGGCAGCTCCTCCTCATAGAGCTGAGAGATTTCAGCTGTGCGTCACAAAGCAACATGCTAAACAAAGTTAGTGCAGACCTTAAACCGAAATAATCACACTGTTTGTACTAGGCTTCTACACCAAGGGGTGGTTGTTTTCCTTCATCTTCTCACTGACATTTGCTGTTCCCATGTTTAGTTGTTTTAACTGAAGATATAGATGTCTTGGTCAGTAAAGGTGCGGATTACTAGTCTGGGAGTGAGAGAAATAGTTGAATGTGTTGACTGTTGAAATCTGTGAAAATCAGGGACCAAACTTCACTAGCTGGTTATATGCATTTTTAGGCAATCACTCTGAATCCACTCTAAAAATCCACTCTTAAAATCACCCTTCTGCTCGGGATCCAGTTCCATCCTCCTAGCTTACTAAAGCCTTTGAAAAACATTTGGTCTGTACATTAACGTCTTGATATAATTTTAAGCTTCATTCCACAAATATGTGTCTGTTCACTTCCATTCTCTTAACTGAACACAGCTGTAATGACCAAGATGCACTGAGGAACACCAAGATATTTTAGTAACAATAATTACTAGCCTTTGCAGTAAATAAAACAAAGCTTGGATCTTTAATATAATTCAGGTGATCATCCCTAAATCCTTTGTTCAAGGCTTCCTAAGGTCAAGTGACTGAGTAAACTGACAGACTAGCAGGAGTTAACAGGAGATATAACAAGTGATATGCTATCCTCACCAACACAGGTCATTTTGGCCATGTCCAGGTGATAACCATCAAAGCAGTCACAGGTGTAGCCCTCCTGGACTCTTACACATCGGCCATTTTCACATCCATTCAGAATACCACATTCCTCTGCTTGTAGCTCCTCAAAGCTGTTCAGGAAACCTAGGAGGAGAAAGAATTGCAAACAAGTAGGTTACAAAGCTATTGAATCAGTATACCCAAATATATAGTGGGAGACTGAAATTCTCTCAGAAGTTTACTGGAATGTGACTTGACTTTGCAGAAAATAGGTCAGCTTTAGCAGAGCTGCACCATCTGGAGTTTTAAATGTACCAGAAAAGTGCTGTGATACATTTCAAGATGGAAACTGAATAACTTGGTTAACTCTTAAGTTTTATTTTGTGTTAAAAATCTGTGATTTTTTTTTTTTTTTTTTGCAGAGTGGAAACTCCATAGTTTCATTGTTTATTTTTTAAAGGGTAAGTCAGTGTTTTCTAAATAGCACCCTTTACTTCAATTGTTATGTTTATCAGCCTTTAAGGAAACAAGTGGTCACACAATTTGGGAAAGTTTCTTAAAAAAGGATTGTAGAAAAATAAGGTGTGTGTGTAGAGGGGTAAGAGATGCATTATAATTTATCCAGAAGAAAACATATTAAAAAAAAATCAATCCCAGCTGCCATAAGGAAAATAAGAAGAAATAAGAGACTGCTTTCCTGTTGTGGTTTTTTGTTAACAGCCCTTTGGCTTGTGCTTCAGTGACTGGTGCCAGTACAAATACCTATAATCTACCAATTCCTCCTTGTCATAATTCTAGACGGTGAGCAGTCAAAGCTCAAAGAGTTGAGCTTTTTTTTTTCACCTCTTATACAAAGAGTTGTCTTTGTATTCAGTGGCTTGTATAATGCTTTTTGTGCTCCCTGCCTTAGGGCTTTTGTGACAGTTATGCTTTTATATATAAGGAAGGATTTATACTTACAAAATTATTTTACATTTTTACGTGTTCAGAGATTGTCTCTAGGACTGAACTGTTCCTCTAAGTCCTAAGTTTTTTTCCACTAGCTTTCTGCTCATGGAGCAGTGATGTAACAGGACTGCAGATGGCAGCCCATCACATCAAACAGACTTCTGTGGAAAAAGCTGAGAGTCTTCGAGTCATAAGTTTAATAGCACAATGAATATAGAGGGGAAATTGGAGCTGGAGTGGAACAGAGTAGGATATATCTCCCCATCTGTCCCGTAACAGGTAGTGGCTCTGCCAACAAGCCAGCAACTTACTGAAAAACTGTTTACTGATTCATATTACAACAGCTGTGATACATGTATTTGCTAAGCTACCTAGGAATATGAATTTCTGCCTTCCTTATGTTTTTTTCTCTTGTCTTTTCTTATTTACTCCATCCTGTCTCGGTCCTTGACGCCCTCTTTTCTACTGACCTGCTTTTTCCTTTCCTACTCTGCCCTTTCCATATCTTCGTCCATTTAACGTCCATACTGCCATTTCCAGTGCCCCTCTCTTTGACTACAAATATTGTTCCTATTCTGGATTTTCTAGCATGGTGGGCTTCAGAGTAAGGATCAAGCTGGTCAATAACAGGCTAAGTGGATTCTGAAGACACTGAACACATAATGTGAAGTAAGTACTTGCTGACAGATGTCACATCTCAAGAACATATATAATATACAGGATGTATACAAGTGCACATTAAATGGGAAACATTGCAGTCTTTTCCATGAGCCTTGTAAATCACTTCTCAGTGCAACAGTATTGAGGATATTGAGCACTGTCATGATGTAGGTAACCAAGTTTGATTATTTGCTGGAGTCCTCTGGCAGAGCTTGTAGAGAGCTCAGGAGAGACCTTTAAAGTAAAGACATTTTCAAATTTAGAAAATAGTGCCAAGAAAGGGAAAGGAGTCCTCCCAAACACACAGATATTTTTCAAATAAAAATTCTAATAATTTATTAGAAATATAGCTTATATGTAGGCATATATGCATGTGCATAAACATATGTACACACATATACACATTTTTTCTCTTCCTCTCTCTGTCATGAATACTGTATGTTGTAATTTTAACTAGCTAAAACTAAAATAAGTATCACTCACAGCAAGTTCTACTTCACAAAATATACTCTTGTTCAAAACAGCTCGATGGGACCTGTATTGTAATTCTGAGGTATGTACTTGCTTCTGCAGAAATTGAATGCACAATGACAAATATTGCACTGAAGTACATGGCTCTGCCATGGGATGGGATGTATTGTTGTATTCCTCACACAGCCTGCAGCAGGATTGCGATCTTGAAGTCTCTGATGTCCTAAACAGGATGCCCCATCTGATTCAGTGATAGGATGGGAGCAAGAGCCATGAGCTCTTAAGCCTCTGTCCCTAGGAGGTTGGAACTAGATGATCTTTAAGGTCCCTTCCCACTGCAGCCATTCTATGATGTGGTCTCAGCTGTGGATTCAAAACTTTCCACAATTTATCGTATTTATTTACCATTAAATCATATACCTTGTTTATACCTTGTGAAATGCTTCTTTCCAGATTAACAGTACATTAACATTGCTTACCCAGTCATTGTTCTGGGTTTTTCATGGTGTAGTCAGTAGTCTTCAGCTGTGTGACATTTCAGTTACACATCAACACTCAGTCATGCTGACTGGGGAAGAGCACAGTGGCGACTTGCAGGCCGTATGTATGTAAAGCACGAGAAATTGAAAAAATGAAAAAGCTCCTTCTGATACTTCCACTTTTCTTCTCTAAAACTGTGATGAAATACTCTGGACCTGTACAGGGTGCCTGATTTTGAGGAAGATGCTGAAATCTGTAATCATTTATCTCCTGCAAATTTTAACAGTCAGCTGGGCCTGACCCAACATAAAGAGCCCTGATATTCCTCAAGTACAAATGAGATGCTGTATACAATCCCTCACACCCTGCTTGGCAGGCCATAGCATCCAGCCTGAAGTCCATATATATGTGTATTCTCTAATCACACTTTCTTACATTTTCTCTGTTGAGCAAGAATGACTTGCATGCTCTCATTTCACCTATACAAGTTCTGCTGGGAAATCATGGAAAGACGAAGAGGTTTTTTTTTTTCTTCTAAATTTAACACACTCTGGAGAAATCTGTCCCATGCTCCAAAGGAAAATCAATTTGTGAGAAGGAAAATTGGCAAGCCTTTTGACCTTGAGCTGTAAAACTGTTGGTAAACACAAATTTAGTACACTTGGCACGAACTGTTCCACTAGATTAAAAATTAATTGTACACTGAGCCCAACTGAACTCTCATACAAACCTGGCTCTTGAACTGGAACACCTGACTGAAAGCTAGTGTCATAGGAATAACTAAAGCATAAATAGGCCACTCTACCCAGAAGCAAAGAGAAGAATGAAACTGGCTACAGGGAAAAAAAACTGAAGTAAAAATCTCACTTCAAGTCTTTTACATAACAGAGAATCTCGCTTACGGTCTTCAACGAAGTATGGATTGGTTTCTGGAGTGTAGTGCTCCTCAAAGTCAACTAAGGCATCCTGTCCATATGGCCGTCGAGATCCTGGAACAGGAATGTTGCACAGCTGGGCGTAATCCTCTGAGGGGGGAAAGAAAATAAGATATAAAAGTAAACACACTTGTAACACAGGCTGCATTACATTAGTCCCAGTGAGCTGTGGTTCATATTTGCTGGAAATAAACTTATCTTCCTAGAAACACCATAAATCTGCAGAAAAGAAAATTTCCAGAAAGCATTCTCTCTTCAAGAAGGATGTCATTAAAATGTTAATGAGCCAAATATATGCTATTAAGTCATAACAGGGATAACACCAGGGATAGATTTGAGTCAATAACTGTACAAAAAGTTATAGGTCAGGTTCTTCTGCTCTGCATGGGAAGCAAGAGCTGAGGGATGCTGTGTATCCCACTGCTGATGCACTTCTCTCCAGGGCTATCTCTGTTTATACTCCTCATTCTGTGGAACAGAGGCTATCCCAAACCATCCTGGCTGCTAGCAGAAGCCTCCCCAGGGGAAGTAAACTGGGGCAGGTACAGCCAATATTTCTGGCACTATCAGCCAACCTGCAGAAATCAGAATGAAAAATACTTCTAAAATAGCCCACACTTATCTACAAACTGTATATTCAACCCACAGGTTTAGAAGTGTGAGTGCTGTTCAAAGTCTCCATGGCTGTGAAGCTCAGAGCATGGGGAAATACACAGGAGAAAGAGTTACATCTGATTTTGTGCCTCTCTCTAAAAGCTAGACAACACAAGTTGAGACCAAAGCAACTCTTCATTTTAGGTGTCAGAGTCCATGTCTGAAATGCTTATGCAGAGTTTGACCCTTTTATAAATCAAATAAAAATTGTGTCAACTCTGTTTCTACTACCCTTTACTAAAAGACATACAATACAATTTCTTCAAGAACAGAAATACTGTTAAAATACAGCAACCCAGGTGCTCCCTTACTGTTGCTACAGTCTATTTAGCTTCTGGTTCTGTGAAGATTGCCTGGTGTTCTGAGAATCAGTCAGAGAAAGGACGGGAAAGAAAAACCACGAAAAGAGAGGGAGGAAAAAAAGCCCTAAGCAGATACAGAATCCAAGAATTGCAGATGGTTGCAGAGCCAGAAACCTCATGCTGTGTAGAACTGTCCCAGACAGCAAATAGTTGGATAAGTCCAGACTGCCTCTAGACAGTACAGAGCACAGCCCTACTTGCTGTCCAGCACTGTAATTTTATTTTTACAGGTAGTATCTCCTCCACCTGGAACGATTTTATTCTGTACTGAAAACACCAAAGTGTTCAAATAGTCTGTTTGAATTCTGTGGTCAACAACTTGGCCCTTTGAGAGCACAAGACAGAGCAGTACAGGCAAAGCTTGTCTGTGCACACCCAGAGCTGCCATGGCTGACAGTCCAAGTCTGCAGCATGAACTCCCCAGAGAACTGAAAAATCATTGTAAATCCCACCACATTCTGTTGCAAGAGCAAAGTGGTTTCCTTTGAGGTATGTCCTCCAGAATATATTTATATACAGTAATAATATTCAAACACCACTTTCCTCTCCCAGAGAACAAAGTACACTGCCCAAGAGCAACATCCCAGGGCACAGGAAACAAAGCCAGCATGGCAAAATAAACAACATATAGCAGAAGTTACTTACATCCCTGACTGCACAGCTTCCCACTGAGATACTGTGATAATGAGCATAGTTTTAAGAGTTGTCATAGGACCAGAAACACCCCATTCTTTCTTCCCCACATCTAACTCCAGATTAACATCCATGCATGGGGACAGGTTATCATCTCAGAATGATCCCTTCATTCATATGGAATGGACACACAGGAAAGCTATGCAGAATAGTAAAAGCACTTTCTCACAGATGCCCACAAATGTTCTTGGCAAAGGAAATCTGTGTTCTACCACAAAATACTAATTCATCTGGCTTGTGTGGAAGAAACCACCACATAAAAACAGTCAGTGAAAGGCAGACGGACGAGACAAGCAGCTCTTAGGGATCACTGCCTCTTCCACATGAACGTGATCTGATGGGAAGGGCTGAGCAGAACCTGTACACTGGTTTCCCAGATTACTCAGTGCTAATTTTGCCATTAGTGATACTGGTACTATAAACAGTGTTTTAGTTCTGAAGAAAAGCAGTTGGAACTTTTGAAAATCCATAGAGCTGGAGCTCTCACGTACATAAGAGTTGCATAGTCTGCAGATTGTGCAAGATTATTTTGTATTGCATGTATGCCAAGGCGAAGCTGTTCAACATCTAAGGAAGAATTAAGAAATGTTGACAACAAAAACTTCTTTCCTGCCCCATTGGTCCCTCAAAAATCAGGTTCTGAATGCCTGCATTTTTAGGTCTTATACCTGTAATACTCTCTTAATACTATGTGATCTGTTTAGCTGTCCAAGTAGTGTAGACTAAATCTCTTGTCTTTTATAATGTGTTAATCCAGTCACTAGGTGCTCGGGCAATAAACCCAAGGGGAGCAACAGCAACTCACCTAAGAAACCAACAGTAGAAATTCAGGACCAATAACAATGGTAAGCTATCTATTCCACCTTTCTCAGCTTGTCTTTTTCCTTTTCTTCTTCTTTCTCTTTCTTTTTTTTTCCTTTTTTTTCCCCAGGGAAAAAAAGGGTGTGAAGAGAGGAGAGTACAAAGACTGAAAGGTATATGGGGGGCCACATTCTGGAAAGGTCATGAGAACTGGTGTTTTGAAATAAGGTAGTCTTGAGACTTGGACCCCTGACAGAAATGAACCCATCAGAGTGCCCCTGTGGAGGATAGAACAAGTTACAGCAATGACACTTTCTGTTGTTTTAAACTTTTCCCCTTGTTACGCTATGTTCCTACAGGTCAAATTAAAAATAATGTATTTTGGGTCACTGTGATGTGTGTTGGTCACAGTTTTCCAAAGGAAGGAACTACATGAACAGAGTGCTGTAAGATTTGTGGGTGAAAGCATGACTGGTGCACAGAAACTTGTAGGCAAGTATTCAAATGGGAGAACAGCATGACATTGCCCTAGGGAGATAACAACAGGAGACTGAGATCAAGAAGGTGGTAAGGAGGCAGAGACCAAGACAGAACACGTAACTACCCCTGAATGACAGAAGCATTTTAGTTGTCACAGAAATTAATGCTCACTTTGAAATGAAACTTTCAAGCAAAGTTGAAAGAAAATATTCTATAATTCACAATGAATGAAGAAACCTTTTTCTATATGGGTTTATTTTTTCTGTTCGCTTATCTCTTGGCTGTGATCAGGGACAATAAAACTACAGTTCAAGAGGAAAAAACCCCTTTGTTTTTAACATAGCTTAGTCTACATTGGTCTATGTGTTTCTAAGTTTTTCTCATAACTTGCAAATGAAGCATAGAGACAGCTTGTTGTATAACTTAGGGTGGCTATTATAAAAGGAAGCTGATGTATGCTTCCAAAAATGTAAAGGACATTTTTAAAGTCAGAAGTATTGCATATTAAACAAGTGTTAGGGGATTACATCTAGACACACATGTGTACTGGCACAGATGTTAGCTGTAATTGGTGATGAAAGCTTGGCTGACAGAGACGACACAATAGAAATTGTATGGACCGACTGGCTTTTAGGTGCTTGTTAGCAAAAATGCAGCTGTGCAAATGTGCATCTAATTTGCATACATAGTTGTAACTGAGCAAGCCCTTGTGAGTCTTACTTGTACCCAGAGGCCTAAAAATCCTAATGTCAGAAACATTATTCCATATTGCATGTATTTAAAGCAAAATATTATATAAAAATTTTTCCTGACACAACCATGAAACAACTACACCACAGCCAGTCCAGCTCCTGCCCATAAAGAAAGCTTTATTTCTATTCCAGCTCCTCAGAATTGCCACCATCACACACACAAAAGAAGCCAAGACTAAGAAACCAAACCAGATCCTTCAAATTATTTAAGAATGCAACAGTTTCACCAAAGGTTCTGGACATCAATCTAAATTGGTTAAGTTTATGCTGTCTCAGGAGATTGCATCATATGAGAACCAAAGCTGAAGGTATTTCTGCTCTATATTTAGATTGTGCTATTTGACAATTTTGAAAACTTCATTGATGTTGCCCATGGATAGATGCTAAGGGTTGCAGTGAACAGCATTGATATCTATTCTACAGCACAAGAAAAAGGTAAGGGTGTCAGTCTTAAAGGTTATTTTTCATTAGTTAAGAAGGATGTTCATATCCTCTCATGAACACACTCTAAATGAAATCCCTGGAAAAGATTCACAGTGGATGTAAAGCTCTTGCTAAACTGAAATAATTACCAAATTGATTGTCTCAAAACCTGTGACTTTTTGTTCCTCTACTAATGCTGCTCAAGTTTTCTGAAATGATCTTCCCATTCCTTTTGCTCCAAGTAGATGGTTAAAAGTTGTAGTAAAAGTCAGGTTGTTTCTGACACAACTTTGCACATGGACTTCTGATTCCTTGCTGATTTCCATGTACACTTGGAATGTGAGGTTCCATGACAAAGAACCTTTAGCCAAAGCTACTCTGCATGTCTCTCCTAATCTTCAGAAAAAGCACTGAAACTCTTCATCAACAGAAATTAAATCACCCAAAAATCTGCACAACCAAACACAAGAATTTGCATATTCAAAGCCCAATCACTGCAGTATTTTAAGCCCAGAGGATAATCCATTTGACCAGAGTCCTTACCACAAAGGAAGGAGGCACAATGTCATCCTAAATGGAAAGATGAGCAATGATCTACAGAAGTGAATCCAGTGCCTCCCTGCTGATCTTTACCGTCCCAAAAAGAGGAGAGATGAAAACTCATCCTTTACACACATTGGTTTTTCCTGTACTTCCAGATCTTCACGAGTGACTAATGTCAGAACTTAAAGGGAACACTATGTTCTCATAATATGGAAGCTCAGCCCAGAACTAACTCATAATGTTTACAAAGGATACACAGAGTTCCTTTGCAACAAAAATGCAATCCAAACAATCTGTTCTGCCAGAAATGGGCAGGATTCAACTCCATGTAGGCATCTCTGAGGGTTTGCATCTGAATTAGTTGTTCATTGTCCATTTTAATCCATGGAAAGAGATAACCACTTCTAGGTCAGCATCTCATTGTAAAGCATGTGTCTAGAACAGGTCAGGGGAATATATTGTTCAGGGTGCTGATTTATCTTTCCTGATGGAAGGAAAAATTGGCAGGACCAGCACTGGTGTGGGTTTCTGTATAAAAACCACAATATGAAATTGTCCAAGAGAAATCCTACATTATACAACAGCCCAGGTGATCCACATTACCCACTACTCTCAGTGTTCTCCAAGCACGGGCTTTGCAAATGCTAAGGTGGAGATAAAGAGGAACTTCAAATACAATAAGAACAGCAGTTCTTTATGTGACTTCTAATCCCACAGAACACCTGAAACATCTACTGATTGGAGATATACCATTGTCTTTTCTGCAGATCTTCTAAACATAAAGTGGTTCCATAAAACCCCACAAAGTAATAGAATTTAAAACTTAAGAGTAGAAAAAGTATTTCTAAGGATATACAAATAAGCAGGCTGATAAACTGAATGCTGGTACCTTTTCCAGTTGCCTAAGAATGTGTTCATGACATTATCTTAGTACTCACACCAACATAAAAGTCTAAGTTACATATGTAGTAATGTACCCCCACTCTCAATAGTTATTAAAACATCTGCTAAAGCTGCTGAGTCCCAGACCTACCTCACCCTGATTTTCTGTATGAAACTTCTCCAGGCAGCCAGCTACAGAAAAGAAGCTTAACTCCTCCTTAACTGACTGACATCTCTCTGGTTCAGGGGCTCCTCCTAATACCACCTTACCAGCATCTTAAGGTGTTATTGAAGCAAAGCTGGTACTGCACTGCAATAGCCTCAAAACTATCATTTTGCAAATACAAAAATAGGCTGTCTCTGTAAATTAAATGCTGACCCCAGCATTACTCAACTTCATTACTCAACATTTTCTAGTTGTTAGTTCTGTCTCCTCTTCTCAAATTTCCTGTAACCATACACCTTGCCTAAAATCCATTCCAGTCCCTTAAGAGTCTCACAGGAGTTTCTGGAGTCCCAGAACATTTATAGTTCAGGTCCTACAAGTTCAAGTTAACTTGAGGTGTATATGGCTTTATTTTAGATTTCAGATTTTTTCAGTCTGGGCCAGTTGCTCTGTTTTCTGGCATGGAGGCTTTGACCCAGCTGCTAAACCTGTTGGTGCCTGTCCTGCTACCAGTTACTAGACCATGGACTCTGGATGGAGAGAGTTGGGCTGGTAGGCACTAACAGTAAATTGACCATGGAAGCAAAATTCCCAAAGGCCAGGCATCCAACATGTATTTTTTTTGGGTGGGTGCAATGAAGAAAGGATGTTTTGCTGCTGTTTTCTAAACCAAAAAGTATCCAATTTTCTAATTTTCCTCAACTGGTCCATTTCTACCGATTGCCAATGACAAACCTCAAATAACACAGAAGTTTTTTAAGAATAATTACTAAACTGTTATTACTGCTCTTTGGGCAAATACAGACTAATGACACATGAGCTCAGAGAGAATACACTTCAGTAGCCAACATTTTGGTACTGATGAAATCTCTGAAAGTCTTTATCCACAATGATGATATCGTAAGATAATAATGTAATTGAAAACAATGTCTTTACATCCCTTGTTTGTATGAGTCAGATGTACTCAACCACAGCACCACAGCTCATGTTTGCAGTATTTTGATCAGGACTTTGAACTAATATTTTGAGTTTGCTCCTCAATGTTGTCATCAAAATACTTATCAGTCTTACTGTTGTTAAGATGTTGCTGTTGATATTTGTTGCAATATCAGAAAATGCTACTTATTTTTGTCTCAGTCTCTGAATGTTTGGAGTCATTTCAGTGGAGTTTGTTTAATTAAGCACTGACTAGTAGTTTTTAGAAACAGTAGCAAGAATGTAAGTTCTGTTTTCAGGCAGATTTAAGACTGTATTTCTTTTTGCTTAATATGGATAAATTCTTACAAAAGTGCTCTATCTTCTCACTGGTTTTATGCTGGATCCTACTTGAACAGGATATTTAAATTTTAATAATGAAAAATGGAAGCACTTTAAAGAAAAGCTGGGTTACAAAAGCTAGAGGTTATTTTTAATAAAGCATTAATATCTTTAGAAGGGACTTGCAAAAGTATCACTTACGGTGGTAGGCCTGTATTTCCTTCTTTCTAAGGGTGGTGACTAGATCTTCAAATACAATAGGACTATAAACAAGGTAAAAGGAAACCACAGATCTCTACTATGATCCAACTCATTTCATGGTGAAAGTCTTGTGGTGATAATGCTTTTCACATCGGCAGGTCTTCTTTAACATGTGTTAAAAATCTTCAGAATGCCCCTAACTGGGGAAACAAACACCTTCAGTAGTAAATCCAGCCAACACAATACTGAAGTATTTAAAAATGGAGAAATTCCAGGTTCCCCAGCCAGGACCTGAACCTGTGACCTGATGGCCTGGAGGTGTGAAAGCACTCTCTTGAGCCAATGATATCACTTTAAGTGCTACAGACTGAAGACATGTCAAATGAATCATTTATTCAGTTCAGTCAGCTTTAAATTTTTCTTGGTAAACGTTCCTGAACACAGAGAAAGGCTTCCAGGTTTCTGTGTGGGTGAGTGCACATGTGTGTGAGGACAAATGAGCACATACCATCTCCACTAAAGAAATGAGAGCTTGTATGTTTGTTCTGACATAATAAACATTCAACATGCTTTTATTTTTAGCTTTGTTCCAATCTATAGGGACAATTTAGAGTATTTGGGATCAAAGTATGCCTCAGTTTCAGTTAAAGCAGATACTTCTCAATGCAAATGAAACATCGCATAAAAGTTATCTTGTGTCTGGAGGGAGAAAGATTTCATTATCCAACATAATGCTCTTCAGCTTTGACTAAGGATCATCCAACTTATGTTTAGGATGTTATCCACTGAGAACCTTCACGTAATTTTTAAATGAATCTCTCAATTTTCTTCATCGAGCTAGTGGGGATTTTCACCCCACTGTTGGCATAGGATCCAGAACCCTGTGTTCCTAATGATCAAAATACATCTAGTATTTTCAGACTGAAATAGTTCCAATTTTTTTCCTGCACTTTTGTTTAAATTAAAAGCTTCTGGGAGTCCTCCATGATTGTGCTCCAGAGGAGTCTTAGAATTTGCAGCCTTTGTTCGATAGCTATGCTTGAAATTTTTCATCTTCCCTTGTGAGGCAGGTTCTCTTTGCCTGACCATGTTGGCGGTCCTTCTCTCTTTCTTTTCAGATTTATCCTGCTTTAAATGTAATTAGCTAGAAATCTCCAGAAGTAAATCTTGTACCTAATTTAACTCTCTCTAACAGGAACAGCTTTTTCTTTGCTCCCTCAGGATTGCATGCTTGCATGACACAGATGGGTCACTCTCACCATGTGATGAACTTTGTACAAAGAAAAACTCCTTTAATCTGCTCAATCTTTCCACTTGAGGAGTTCCAGGCCATAGCAACGATTCTTGCTATTAGCTGTTGCCCTGTGTTTGTCTTTCAAATACAGGGCAACATTACATTTCTTTCCACTGCATTTGTTATTCTAGCAGGTATAGTAATTTGATGTCCTCATATAAGATTTGTTCTGACAAAGACATTTCAGAGATTTCCAAATCTTATAAATCAAGCTGCTGTCATGCCCTGTTTTTCTTCTCCAGTCTCTTCCTGGGGTAAGCATCAGCCAGCAGTTACTCCAGCCAACATCATCAAAATCAGATGCCTTTTTTTAAGTTGCTGCATTTCCAAAGCAAACTCAAACAAGTAAAGATATCTAAGAACAGGTTCAGGGACCTTGCAAGTAAATTATAAGAACATACAACACAAGCAGACAGAAACAACCACATTAATGCTTCACTGAGCTTCTCTTTGTAGCTTTTTAATTCCTGGGTTACTCCTACAAGTAAAACATGTATTGCTTTAGCCACAACATTGCCATTAGAGTAACTCAGGCCCAAGTGAAAATCTAGGAATGTTCACAATAAAATGCTTTACCAGTGCAGGTTGGTATTCCTACATGGAAAGATATGTCACTGAAAGACACATTTATAGTAAGAAAGTTGCATCCAAACTGGACTTTGGAACAGTTTATACAGCAGGGGGAAGAACTTTGTATCATACCACCAGACTGTGTAACCAGGGCTGATGTATCTCCAGGCAAAGCATGACATACACCTATGCTGCTTCCACTGGCCCTTTCTCCAGTCCCCAGAAATAAATCTGTATGTCAATGACATTTCTCTCTGTATCCATTCAGCTTTTGTAGTCACCACAAGTAACACCTTCTACCTGAAATATCATGGAAGAGTACCTGATTTCCAAACACGTAAACAAAATACAGTCTTTTGAAAATACAACAACCAGCTTTCTTTTTAACACTAAATTATATTCCTTGGAAATTCTTCAGTCCTTATTGGTAACACATTTCTCTCAACTTGAGGGGCTAGGGGTTTTTTGCTCTTTCTCACGTTATTGGCCAGGTACAAATGCAAGGGATTAAAATGATGAAGTGTTTCAGGTTTGGTTCCGAGCAGTGACGTGTGCGTTTCCTTACCTGACTCCTTCATCGGACACAGCGCGCACTGCATGCCCCAGGCCTCCCCGTACAGGCAGCAGCACTCCGTGTACGTGGTCTGCTTTCCAACCAGAGGTCGACTACAGACAAAATCGTCACTTAGGTGCTGCCAGCAAAGGTCTTGGTAGACCTCAGCCTCTTCAGTTTGTTCTGATGGAGAAGACAGGATTACGTCATCATCATAGCACTGTTATTTAAATAAGACACTGGTATAATGATAAATTTTGTAAATTTAGATTAGAAAAATAACTTAGCTTTACAGACTCTGCTGAATACAATTTAAGCTTAGAAGTCATGACCTTTTTTAAGTGTCTGAGGTGGCTCATCCCTTGAATGTTCAGCTTTGGAAAAATCTTAAAAGGTTCTGAGTTGTCACATTAGGCTAATTTAAAAGCACATTGTGTTGGATATCCAAAAACCAGATCTTTCTAAATCATAGTCATTGCTGAACACTTAACACGGATTCAGCTCGGCTCCCATGGAAGTTAACAGAGCTTGACAAAAAACAGCTTTGGGAGAGAGATGAATGTTTGGGGAACTCCATCCACACAATAGATCTTTAGAAGTTGTTATTTTGCTTTTCTTATACTGCCATCAATGCATCTGAAAGAACTTTTACAACTAGGGCAGAGCTGAACAAAAATTTTACATGGGCTCCCTGGGAGACTGGACAAATACTTGGAAGAGAGAGTCCCATTAACTAAACAGACAAACTACATCAGTCTCAGGAAATCCCCTGAGCTGAAAATAGCTGGAGGCTGAGAGAGTGCTGGGGAGGGTGAAGAGAAGTATTGTTTATCTGCCCTCCTGGTCTCTAATCATCCGCTTACAGCTATTGTTAAAGACAGAACACTGCTGTGAACTACTGTCACATTCTTATGAACATTAACAAAAATCTGTATTTTTGTCAAGGCTGGAATATTTCAGAGGCATAATAGTTTTGACACAGATCTCAGAAGAAACCATTCCCAGTCCCAGCAAGTTCTGATCACTGCTGATCAGAAGGAGAGGAACTGTAAACTTGATCTTCCACTTGGAATGTAAAAACCTCAGCACAACTGTTTTGTGAAGACATCTGCAAGGTTTTGATTTGGTTCCAACACAGAGTGAAAAATAAGTGTTGTCACAAACCAAGGTTCTGTTTTGTCTGTGCATATCCATTTCCTGCATTTTTACATTATGCGTGAGTGAGTACAGAACCGAAACCTTGCTCAAGAGCAAAACTGAGTTCTGAAACCATAAAGGTGATCACAACTTAGATACCTATTCTACTAAGAGCTTGCCAGAATATGCAGTGAAAAGCAGCAGTGGGTCTCTGCAACAGACTCCAAATTCTGCTGGCAGCAAAGGAACCAGCCTGCCCCCTCCCCTCTGCGTGAGGGAGACATTGCCAGTAGCGATACAAGGCTTGAGTGCTCTGTGCTGGCTGAGATGATCAATGCTGTGTCAGCCGAATGTCTCATGACAGAAGACCCTTTGGGCTCTTGCATTCTCTTCACGTCCTAGATGAACCCAAAGGACAATCCTGCTCTTGGTTTGTTTAACTGAAGACTGAACAATAGAAATGCTGTGGTTCTTTCAGAGTTCCACGCAGCAGAGCGACCACATCACTCCTCAAAATATCAGCCTTACAATTTGGAGTGACTAAAGCAGGCATTCAGTCTATATTCCCATTTCCTTTTACAGAAGCATCTCAGGAAAATTCACTGCAAGATGCAGGAACCAGAGGTTTGGATTTATGGCTATACAGTGCCAGCATTAAATCAAACCCATTGTAACACTTCTTTTGAAGACATGAGTGGCATAGACAAAGACTGCATAATGCTCTGGATTTCTGAGACATTTCCAAGAATCTCATAATATCTAACATTTTTTTCTGAAATCAGTGTCTACTGAAATTAAAAGAACACACAAAAATGTTACTTTAACAGTGACGTTGAAGCCCACAGCTTGAAACTGTGAGCTCAATGTACCTTCAAAGTTATTCAATTGAAAGCACACATACAATTTTAGCTATTTCCTCCTATATCCTGTCATTCCTGTTTTTATGTTACTTTGGTAGAACTGAATCTCGAGACTTAGCCTGCAGCCAAACCCCAGCCTTACTGAGACAGCAAGTAGGCTGTGCCTCATTACCTACAAGGCTGGACAAGGCAGACGCAGAGCTGGTGAACTGGCTGAAGACTCCTCAGCCCGAGCCTAATCTCACAATACTTCCAGCAATGTCCTGTCTGTATAGGCAAAGTGGAGCACTGTGGAGTCCTACATCACGATGCCTTCTGGATCAACAGACGACGGTCCAAGCATTGCCTTCCAAAATCTTCCAGAAGAGCTCATCCAAGGATGACCCAGTCTAAGCTTAGACTTTGGGTCTGTAGCCATGTCAGCACCACCTCGTAGAGGTGTACTCACTTCAGTAATATGTATAATGGATCATACCACTCGAATCTGCTGGTCTGATGCATCGCTTTTCTGTTGCGTCCAAAACCATTGGGTGTGTACAGAAACAGTTGTAAGATCCTTCTGTGTTAATGCACTGGCCATCAATACAGCTGTTTGGGTCCTGACATTCATCCGTGTCTTTAAAATGGAAGGAAATGTATCAAGGAAAGCCAGCACAAAGTATTTGCATTGTGTTAATCTATGTTTCTATTTTCCTATATTATGAGCAGACTTCCCTGCACGCCTTCTGTAAATTACCACAAATACCCACTGCTGGCAAAAAAATCCTGCCTGTGCCCATGGAGAATGACAGACATCTGAAGGATGCTAACCTCTGATCCTCAAGTCTTAGGGAGCTAGTATGGAGAAGTACTGGGGAGTTTAAGGAGGCTTGTTGGATGGGTTGCAGTGCCAGGAATACCCTGCACCCAATATAGCTGCCATTGCTTCCCACATTCGTCTCCCTTTAGGACAATACCAGCAGGCATTAGAGGTGGGCATACTCTTAGTGATTCCTTGTGAGCTTGTCAAAAGAAGGGATCACCTTTCCTAGCCATGGTAGTTATTTTTCTTAGTTTGTCTTGGAAAGCAAAAGCTGAAATTTAGCTCAAAGGGAAGAGGAGGCCACTTCAGATAAATTACATTTAATCAGCTAAAATCCCACCCTTTGTAAAGAATAATCATAGAATCCCAAGGTAAAAGGCTCTCTTATTGAAGTTGCAAAAATTGCTTCCTTTCATTATGCTATTCTGCACATTATACATGGTTCTCTGCTTACAAAGCAAAAGCCAGGGTCATGGTCATGAGTAATTTTCAGTTGAATACCAGAACCAAAGGAGTACAAGGCTGTGCAGGCTAAAATGGGCTTATCAATGACCTCAACTGTAATTTTACATTGCATATTAACTCCTTGTGGAAAATAGCTATCCTTGAAACAAATGAAAAGGTTTGCATTAATTTGATTTAATATAGTAAACCCAGAACACTTACCAAATGAAAGGTGAGCTTCAACATTTCACCGCTCACCCCATATACAGAGAAAGAAGGCTAAACTGTACCTTGGCAGAGTGAAGCAGCAGTGTGAATGTAAGGAGGGAGCTCCCTCTGATCACTTTGTGCTGCCTGCATTAAGGCTGGCACCAGCTCTTGACTATGCACTCAAAGGAGCATGAAAGGCTGTTCTGGAGATGCAAACTCCTGGGAGTAATTTGCTGAAAAAGGAGGCAAATAAAGCAAACCCTGCTCTACCTGCCACAGCTATGTCATCCAGAATTGCTGCTCAGCCAAGCAGAAGGAAGGGAAATGACCCAACGTGTCTTACAAAGCTGCTACAGGAGTCTGGAGGCCCAGTGTTTCTCCCTTCACTGGAAATGCCACAGTTCTGATGGGAATCCTGCTGTAGGAATCTGCTTGTTTTGCCCATCTGCATACCATTATAGTGACAAGACCACTTTAAATAAACTTACCAAAGCACTGGAGCTTAACAGGGTCATAGTATGTGCCTTGTTTGCAGTAGCACTCATAACCTGGCTGCGTATTCAAACAGAATCCATTTTTACAGATTTCTTGTCCAAAGAGTTGGCATTCATCAGCATCTGGGGAGAAAACATTAAAGACTGTGTTACCATTGTTATTGTGATGCCACGTAGACAAGCAAGATGGAATAAATCCTGTACACTTCTCTATTCAAGCAAACTTCAGTTTAAACAGAAAATCCCAAGAGCACAGATATCCAGAGAAAAAAACCCCATCAGACAACTGGTGTGGAAGAGGCTATGTAGCCAAAATGGAAAAGGAAAAATTGGCGGACCGTTACTTCCCCTTGTCAGAATTAAGTCCCGTGGCACACAGAGACTGGAATAATCTGCAGTTTCCCTTTAATTCCTTTGGTATCACATTGCTCCTAACTCCAAGCAAAACAGATGAACAATATAGCCTGTATTTTCCCATATAATTTGCTTTACTGAAGGTATTCGCACCGTGGATCTAATTCAAGCACACCATCTGGTTACCAAACTAACTAAGCAGTTATGCGTATGGATGGACTCTCTGACTGCTCTTCTCTTTGCATAGAGTTTGGTGACTCTGCTGTGCACCGTAGGAAACCTTCTTATCTGCACTGCTCATGGCTTTGTTGCTCAAATCACAACTTCAGTGCAGCCTTCCCCCTCACAGGACCAATTGTGTCTGTGGCTGAACACAGGGTGGCAACCACTACAGAACTAGTGACGGCTGACAAAGAGAATCTGTCATGCTTTCAAATGAGGCTAAATGTTTTCAGGGAGGTTTCATGGAAAATATATGCCAGCTCATATATTGCTTTTCACAGTTGTACACATTTTTTCCCAGTCTTATATTTATGTATTTGTTACTGTTGGAATTCCATTCACTTCCTTTTTTCCAGACTACTTTTCATTTGTTAGACCTACTTAGAGTAATCTGTTAAAGCTAGGTTGGTAGTGAAAATGGCAATAAAAAGCACAACTTAAAGTAGGTCATTCTTCTCTCAATACCAATTGTTTCAATCCACTGTCTTCTATATATTTACTCCTCATTTATTCTGGGGCACCACAGATTTTATCCCAAAGCTGTCATTTCCAGCTGTACAGTAGTTTTAAAGGTGAATCATTCAAATGCTTCCTTTTTTACAGAAGAACTGAAAGATCTTGAAAACAATTTATTTTTACATCCACTCTTCCAGCCACCAAGTGGCTACAAACATTAAATATTTTGACTGTTTAGCAGCAAGAATAATGCAAAGATTAATAAGAAATGTCATGTTCACATCTGTCTTTTTCCTGTGGAACACAGATTTGTGTCTGGAGAAAAATGGGAACGCCTGGAAGCAAAACCAAGGAAGGCTAGCAGGCTATTCACTTCTGACAGATAATTCCAATAAGAAAACAGGAATTGCTCCTACAAGCAGAAGCTTGTGGACAAAACAACAGTAACATTTAAGTTAGTGTAACTTAAGAGAAAGATCATATTATGAAAAAAACACACTAGTAAAAGTTATTTATCTATTTAGTGTTTGTCCTTTGTGCCATTCCTAAGGTTTTACAACATAAATTTACTGAAAAGGGAAAAAGTCTTATTATGGCAGGGATTTGTGGAAGATATTTCCAGGTGAACTATTTCCACATTTCAGTATTTATAGCAGCTAGAGATATTACCAACCCTGAGGTAGCACAAAAACAACACAGATTTTATCTGAGACAAATTTGGATATGCTGCACACACAGCAAGTTCCAAACCCCCATTGTGAATATATACAGAAATCTTAGATCTGTAAAGATAAACAACATCCTTAAACAATCCCTCAACAAAAATACTCTCAGAGGCTTTAAGATGAGCTCTGTGACAGTCTTAAAAATTATTAATATTGATGGCTACTTCTTAAAACTGAAAAGAAATTTTGCTGATCTCACTTTTCCTTCTTGTTGATGCCAGCTCTCTCCCACCCACATTCACCAACTTCTATCACTCAGATTTCTTTACTACCACTGGACTACCACCAGTAATTATTCCATGAAATTCTGTAATGAAAATATCATTGCTGAACTTCTCTTCAGTTTTAATATTCATTCGCCCTTGCAGGGCAAATGTTCAACGGAACTCTCTCCTCTCTTCCAACTCCCCATACATATATTTAAAAATTTAAGCTGGCATTGTATTCCATATGTAAAAAAGTATCTGTGGTTTGTGGTTACAGCACCTATTCTCACAGTATATAGCACTTAGTAGAAATTAAACCAGAATATTACAGAGACTGTGTAACTGACATTCTTAACAGCCTGTAGAATGATGATCTTCAGTAATGTTTTGTACTACAAACTGTTTTTATCACCTAATAAAATTTGAATTAGTATGCTTACATTCCTGGCTCACATTTCTAGTCAATCAACTACCAGAACTTCTGAAATAATTAAACTTAATACAGTCAGTACTGACCTTTGTAATTCTGAGCAAGAAGCCCGTAAGATGATTCTCCAGAGGGAATGAAACCTTTTCCTTCAGGACACAAATCAGTAAATTCAGCTGGGAGAGAAAGAAAAAAAAATTATTTTGTTAAGAAGAAGGTATTCACATATGTAGTGTTACATGTATTTCAGGGTACTTTGAGATATTAGCCTTGTTTGCATCTATCAGGCAATCATACACACCTTTAGTTTAATGGGGGATGTTAAATGCCACAGTCTGACTTTCCTCTGTTCTCAGTTTGCAGAGCTAGCTTTCACAAACCTAGCTGTGATCCTGTGGGCACCCCAGAGCTCCAAGCAAACTCATTTCTCTTGCTCTTTGGCAGGAGAATGTGGTCCTTACTAGGTTTCATGGTGCACTGCAGTTATAATAATACCAGTACCCAAATTATCTTAATTAAAGCTAGCATGGGCCTCTCTGAGCTACGCTGCAAGCTGTAATCTAGGCACACTCCAACTGAGATACAAACCCCTGTCCACATTCTTCAGTCCTCATACAGAAAAAACACTAATTGACTGCAACAGGAGAACGTGGTGTGCATTACAGAGAGAAATTATTTCAAGTGTCTTGGAGACAATACAGAATCAAACAAACCTATCCAAGCAGAGAGGCCCCTTTTTCATTTTGCATTTCATTTCAATTTTACCGATTCTAAGGTATAGTTAAAACAGGAATTAAATACGATGATGCATTTCTGTGAAAAGTAATCTTTACCATTTAATCTCAAGGTTTACGCATATTCTCTCTTAGGTGATTTTTCTCCAGCTGGATCCTGAATTTCTGCCATCCCTGTTTATGTATCAAGTACTGTTTTCAAAATTTGTGACAAATATCATATGGCTTTGTTTGTCTAATTTAATATTTAGAGGTTAAAAAATGCTCTGCAGAGAACATTATTAACTGATGCTCAGTAATTTGCAAAATGTAAAACTGATGCCATAATATATATTGGTAAGCTGCAGTGCTGTAGAAACAGCATTACAAAGAATAGCTGCAGTCTCAAAAATGTGTTAATGGTTACCTTTGTTTTTCCAGCTTGTGGAAAAAAATCTAACGTGTTACCATAGCATCTGGAAAAAGCTCTTGTGAGAATCCATATTTGCTTAAAATCACTGACAGTAAACAGGCTCTTTTTACCCCTAGAGCAACAGCAGAGAAGCCAATAGATTTACACCAGGTATGAATTATTCTTATCACCCTTTCCTCTGCGGAGGGTTCCTATGGATAAGTCATGACTAAATACTACAAAATATGGGATTTAATGGGCAAGCCTTCTCTAAAGGCAAAGCACACTCTGTTAACACAAACACAATGCTTCAAAAGCTTGCAAAGGGACAGAAGGCCTCCTCTTACCAGTTCCAACAACAGGGCATGGGAAGATTTCACAGTTATCACCCCAACCAGCACCCAAGGTACAGCAGCATTCCTGTTTGGTTACATTGGACGTAAGCACGTTGTCACAGAAATTAGCATCATTCAGATTGTAGTAGCACTCCTTCTTTCCATCTTCCTGTTGATCAGCCTCTATTGGCATTTCTAAGGTAGAAAAGAAAACATAAACCACACAAGATGACACATGAAATTAGTCACTTTTCCAGAAGGTCAAAAGAACAGAGAAGAAAATGGTTAAGTACAAATTTTGGTTTAACTTTTTGACATTAGAAAGAATGATGGAAGTCGATGCTTTCCTTTGGCTTTTTCAGATCTGTTCTCCAACTTGACCATAAAAGGATTCCTCCAATTTGCACTTCTATCATTTTCAAGCAACGCATGAAGTACCTGCTCTCGTGTTCTGCTTCTAATGGACATGGCCAGCTTTTGACATGATGCTCTTCACATATGAATCTAAAAGCTCTTTGCAGAGGTAAGCAAATATTACAACCTCATTTTTTCAGATAAAGGAGCTAAGGCATGACCTGAAAACACTCAGTTTTCAAAAGAATGAGCATTTACAGCCCCTTTTAATTTCACTGTGAAAAAGCATACTCCACATTTGAATAAAATGCCCTTTATGATTTTTGCAAAAGTAACTTACTGACTCCATGGTAAGCAGAGGAATATAATACAGCTGTCAAGTTAACTGACTCCGTGTTTTACTTTAAAATAGGATTCCAGCCAAGAAGAGAGATTTATTGCCTTAAGAACTGAGTGGGTCCTCTCACAATATTTATGTGGACTGGAGGCAAAATAGTCCGTCCCATAGATCCAATAAATACCCTATTACGATAATAGTCAAAGACCTTTTGAAAGCAAAGCACTCCTAAAATACACCAAGAAGCGATTTTGAAAAGAAATACCTATTTAAAGCTTCTGTGTTTGCAGAACTCTGTCTACCTAACATTTCACTTCGCAAAAATTATCATCAAGGGCTCAGAAGTGGGAATTCCCACGTAAAATTGTTATTCACACTTGATCGATATGAAAAACTTTTCACAGGTCATCAGTAAAGTCACCAAGTTCTAAAATTACGTATTCTCACATTTATCAATCAAACCCAAAACTTTATTCAGGAATTTGAGATAGATAAATCTTGAGGTGACTAGTTAATTCCCTTTTTATCTAGGAAATTCTTTATGCTTAGTACTTAACCAATGTTTGACTCACAAAAAACCTATTAAAATTATTGCATGTTGGCTGATTTCTCACTCTTTGAGATTTCATGGATTTTTACCCAGGCTCTTGCACAATAAGGTAAGCATGAGACATTTCTCAAGAAACACAGCTATTGAGGCAGGAATCAGAACCTCTATTTTATAGAGTGGCAGTGCATTTCAAGATGCTACTGCAACAAATGTTGGCTCCATGGTGCAGCAGGAAAACTGTAGCAGAGTTGCTACCAGAGACATGGTGGGATGACTCGCACAACTGGAGCACTGCAATGAACGGCTGTAAACTCTTGAGAAGGGATAGGCAAGGAAAGAGATGCAGTGGGGCAGCCCTGCGTGTTAGGGAGTGTCTCAGTTGTGTGAAGTTGAACGATGAGGACGTTAGGGTTGAGTGTTTATGGGTAAGAATCAGGGAAAAGGCAGAAGAAATATTCTATAAGCAGTTGGGATAAGTCTTGCAATCCCTGGCCCTTACTGTTGTGGCAGACTTCAGCATACCAGATGTCTGCTAGAAAATACAACACAGAAAGCAAGCAGTCCAGGAGATTCCTGGAGTGCATGGAAGAGAAATTCCTGACATATCTGGTGAGGAAGCCAGCCAGGGAAGGTGCCCCACAGGACTTGATGTTTGTGAACAGAGACAGACTGGCAGGTGATGTGATGGTCAGAGGTTGTCTTGGGAAAAGCAATCAGGAAATGATAGTGATTGTGACTCTTTGGAAGTGAGGAGGGGTGCTAACAGATCTGCCACACCGGACTTCCAGAGGGCAGACTTTCACCTCTTTAGAAGACTGGTTGAGAGACTCCTTAAGGCAGCAGTCCTGAAGGGCAAAAGAGTCTGGGAGGGCTGGATGTACTTTAGGAAGAAAATCTTAAAGGTGCAGGAGCAGGCCATCCCTATGTGCTGAAAGATGGGACAGGAGGGAAGATGATCAGCCTGCCTGAACAGAGAGCTTTGGCAGGAATCTGGGAAAAAAAAGTGAATCACCTTTGAAACAAGAGGCAAGCGACTCTGGAGTGGGTTTTAAGATCTCACTTAAAAAGTGTTTGTGAGGTGGGAGCTTGAAGATAGTGATGTCTAACAAATGCTGAAGGAATTAAATGAACTCCAGCTCTTGCTATTTCAATCCTATTATCATTGCCCACCCACATTTCCCAAAGCAGATGGAGCAAGGGAACTTTACTGGGCATGCAAATACTAGATCCATTTGGAGAAAAGCAGATTTAAAAATGTCAGCATGGATTGCCTATTATTGCACTTAAATAGTATGAACATGTGGAATAGTTCTTTTGGTTTCTAATTAGACACAGACAATTGGATTTACTTCTATTTTCCTCAGAAAAGTGACTTCAGTTTTGGGAGGCTGAGGGGCTGGCAGACACCTCCATTCAAATTTAGTATAATGTTGCCACCTACAAGGCTTTGCAGTTTTGCCAATATAACTAAATTGTACATTAAAGGATACATCCAGCTGGCTGCTTGTTTCAGCTTTGTTAATTTAGCCTGTGGTCAACCCTCATCTGATAATTACAATTTTCCATAATGTGTTGAATTTCATCAATTGAGGTGGTTTTGTGGTATCAGTTGCTATCCAATAGGAACTATATTAAGACTATCACGTCACAGAAATGCAGCTGAACTAAATCTGCCATTCCAAGGTGAGAGAGCAGTACTTCAGTCACCAATTTATACATTTTCCTTGGCTATTTGCCATCTGTCTAACTGAATAAAAGCCAAATCTTCATTAGAAGAGAAAGCACGGCTGTTTTCATGCTGTTTATCAGTGAAAGAACACCAGAAGCTGCCCCGGGAGGAAGGGGAGATAGTCTCATCATGTCCTTGTTTATTCCCATTTTACATATGATGTGTCGGTTTCTCCTCCCATTAGTTCAGCAGCTTAAATGGCTGTTGTTTACACAGCTGTAAGTGAGGGTTAGTCAAGAAGGTGTAATGAATGTTTGGAAAGCAAATGAGACACAAACCTTTTTTTTTTTTTCTTTTTAAACCAAGACCAGTCTATGTCTACAAGCTTATAATTTCTCTGTCATATATTATTAACCATTTAGTTAACAGGCTGTTTCTGAAAGTGATTTCACTAGGTATGTTGACAAAATATGACAGAAAATGAATGCTTATTTTTTGTATCATTGTGGGGTTTTTTTTGGTGTGTTTTTTGTTTTTTTTTTGTTAGAAAACCTAAAATATCTCTATACCTAAAGGTAGAGGAAAGGTAAAGGAAAATAATTTTACCACATTTTGGATATAACTGTTCTAGTAACAGCCTATGAGAGAAATTCTGTATAGTTGCTGCTGGATTGGATTCTGAAGTATTTCTTAGAAACAGATTTATATATTTCAGCATAACCTTAATCCTACAATATGCTTAGCATATGTTTGATGCAAAAACACGCATCAGTAATATAGGATTCAGTGGATAATATGGATTAGCATATGCTTAGACTTCAGCATACACTGAAATATTTGCCTAAACAGTGTGCTGTTAACAACTGTGATCTGAAAAAACCAAAACATGGAACTGAGAGGATCTTAAATACGGCAACTGTGTACCAACAACACTTACATATGCAATCAGAAAACTGGCTGCAAAAATGAAAAATAGCCATTATAACTTTATGACTTCTAAAAACTCAGCAAAGACTCAGATGACTCTGAGCAAACAGCTCGAGTAACAATTCTCACTTTCAGAATCTGATTTTCAAGAATACAGTAAAAATATGTGCCTATTGTCAGGGTGTACTTGTTTAGATTTCTCAACTGGCTGCACACATGACAAGCTAACACGTGCGTGTACAGTGCATATAAATATACATGCATATATACAATTCAGGGATTAGTGCAAGTGATGCACACGTAAAACTTACAGCTAAGACAAATTCACTTAACAATTAGAAAGCCCATAATGTTTAGGAAATTCAGAATCTGTACTCATACACCAAATTTCTAGCCTTAAGGAACCTTTTGGATCAAATTTATTAACTGCTACTTGGCAGCCTCAAATTTTTTGTGCTGGTGGTTGGTTAGATTGCAGGGGGGATTGATTTTGTTTCAATATTTATCAGTCTAGAAGTGACTTATGATTTTGGACACCAAAACCATGATTTTGACTTAAAAATCCCATCAATTACTGTAAATATATTGCCATAAATAACTGGTTGTATTTCATGTAGCCAGGAGAAAGCAACATCTAAATTAGCTGTAGGTACCTAAGTGGGCCCAGGTACCTTAGTGGAGATCTCCATGGCGATGCTGTTCCTGACGCACCCCGGGACGGGGTTGGCCCTCCTGGCTGCCACAGCACTGCTGAGTCATGTTCAAACTGCCATCAACCAGGACCCCCAGGTCTCTTTCTGTGGNGTTTGATAAGCAGGACTTTCCCCTAATGAAGACATGCCAGCTGTGACCAATGACCATGTTGTTTTTCAGGTGTTTTTCAATAATTCCCAGAATAATCTTCTCCATAACTTTACCAGACACTGAAGTGAGACTGAAGTGACAGACCTGTAGTTGGCAGGACCCTCCTTCTTATCCTTATCAGGACAATGTCTGCCATTTTCCAGTCAGCTGGGATCTCTCCATATTCCAAAGACTGCTCAAAAATGATTGAGAGAGGCCTCACAATGACATGGTAGGCTCTCTGAGTATTCTTGGTTCAAGGCCATTAGGTCGCAGAGGCTTACAGGGATCCAGATGGAGCAGCAGATCCTGCACAAGTTCAGGGTCAGTTTATCATTCTTACAGCCATGGTCCTCCAGCTCAGATCAACAGGACCCCCTTAGCTTGTGTTGAAGACAGAGGCAAAGAATGTATTAAATGTCTCTACCTTGTCTATGTCCCTGTTTGTGAGGTGACCATCCTCATCCTGTAATGGGCCTCTGTCATTTCTATGCTGCCTTTCTCTATTACTGTATTTAAACCCCCCTCTTTTTTATGGTCCCCCACACTATATAGCCAGCTTCAACTCCAGTTGAGCTTTGGCCACACAAATTTTCTTCCAACAGTGGTGAGCAGCAACTCTGTATTCTTCTCATGTTATCTNCCCACACTAATAGCCAGCTTCAACTCCAGTTGAGCTTTGGCCACACAAATTTTCTTCCAACAGTGGTGAGCAGCAACTCTGTATTCTTCTCATGTTATCTGACCTTCCTTTCACTGGACATATACCTTCTTTTTTTGCCTTAGCTCCAAAAGAAGACTCCTGCTCAGCCAAGCTGGTCTTCTGCCTCGCCTTCTTGACTTTCCACATTTTGGAATTGCCTGCTTCTGGGCTCCTAGGCAGTGGTGCTTAAAAAGTAACCAGCACTGAATGGACCTCAACACCTTCAAGAGCATTTTCTCAGGGCACCTGGCTAACTAGCTCCCTGAGAAGCCTGAAGTCTGCTATCCTCATATCTTCAGAGTTGAAGCTGGCAGTTTCCTCTTGTCATCAGATTTTAAACCTGATTGCTTTGTGGTCTCTGTATGCAAGACAGATATCAATCACAACTTCAGTCACAAAACCCTCCTTTTTAATTAAGCAACAAATCAAAAAGGGCATCCTTCCTAGTTGGCTCCCTTAGTACCTGTACCATGAAGTTAGCATCCTGTTTGAGCAGTCTTCTGAATCTGTTTGTGCCAGCTGTTTGTTTTTCCTAGTTAACATCTGGCAAGCTGAAGTCCCCCACAAAGGAAGTTGACTGGAGGTTTCCATAAGTTCCTCAAAGAAAATTTCATCAGTGTCATTGTCCGGGCTAGGTGGTTTATAGTAGACTCCCACAATGACATCCATGTTATTTGTTTGTCTCTTTATCCTTAGACTTTAAACCGTACCATTGCCAACGTAAGCTCCATACATTCCAGCCACCTCCCTGCCTCACCTGGCTTGCCTGAAGAGCCTGTAAACATCCAATGTGGCACTCCAGGCATAGTTTCATCCCATCAGGTTTCCCTTATGCCAATGATGTTGTATCTCTGCAAGCACTGGTATTGAAACATTTCAAGTTTTGCCTTGCCACCCCAAATCATATTTGTCATAATCTTCAAATATTCACTGTCCATTATAGCTCCTGGATTCAATGTTATGAGACCTGTTAGTAGCATATTATTCTATATTAGTAGTTCAAATGCATACTACAACATGCAACAGTTAAAACCACAGTTATACTCCAACTTACTACTATTGATTATTACTTGTAATGCATCAAGCTTGGCACTTGCTAGAAATTAATCACAAATAACTTTATATAGTTTGTTAAAAGAATAAATGAGAAGACTTCAATCCAAAGCATGCATTTTTTCTCTCTTAGCTACAAAGATGCATAGAACAGCAGATTTTCATCTCCCACAGAATAAAGTTCTTTCTTCCTTTATCTTTTCTTACTTCTGAAACATTTCCTACATTTTATGAATGGCAGGGCAGAGAAGAGGGGAATGAGACAATCAAAGCCTTGCACAATTTTTTGCACTTTTTTGGGTTTTTTGACAGAAAGTGACAATAAGGGCTTAAATTCCTGATACATACACTGGGAGGATTGTTTCAAGGCACAGCTAACAACAGACAAATTTCCAGCAAGTGGAATCTAAATAAAAGGAAGTCTTGAGAGCCCTAAGGGCAAGTAAAGAAAAGTCTGAACACACAGCACTCCACAAATCCAACAGCCTTTAACATGGAATAAAAGTCCCGAATTAAGGTAACATTTGAACAAACGTCACCTATTTGCACTTCATACAAGGGGGACAAACACTTCTTTATGCACAAAAATAAAGAATGAGAAATAAACAAGAGCTGGGTGAACCAGCCTGAACTATAGATATCTGCAACAGGATAACACAGATTAAGTTCTTCCTTTCTGCCTTTTAAGTTGTGCCTTTCATAAGCATGGTGGTGCAAACTAATGCTGACAGATGATGTCCATATGCACCACGGGAGCTTGGGAAGCACCACGCCTGACTTGAGTATGTGGCTTGTCAAAGCCAGAGAGGATGTGTGGCTATTCCAGCATTCTTTGCAGCAAGAATAGTTTATAAGAAGAAATTATTAACAACAGTCTTTTCTCCTTTTACTTTGGAAGAAAAGAGGAGAGTAAGATCTCTGTCCCAAGTACTGCCATTTTGCCTTACTCTAGTCCAAGACCATATGATGTAAAGTACTTCTCATTAGCTGCTTGTGGTCTCCTATGAGAGATCTTGATGACCTTATCAGAGAAGAGACAAAGGCAAAGCATGTGTTTTGTTAGAGCCTGATGAAGCCTGGAGGGGAAGGAAGAACAGTTACTCTCCAGACTGATCACAGCAAAGCTGTGCTCACTGCTGATAGCATCATGGAATTAGTACTGACAGTAGAGCATCCATCTGTTGACAGTACAATCGGTCATACTGTGTTCTTCATCCCCTTCCTCCCCACCCTGTCTTCAAATGTCCCTTGGATGTGAGTTCTTCTTACATGACTCAGGTCCTGTGCTAATTTTTTAGTTCTGGTTTTGTTTCATCAGCTAGCTGAACTCTCCTGAGTACTGCCTCCTCACAGGCCAAAAACGTTCATCAATCAGCTGTCAATGATATTTCACAGGCAACTTCTTGAGTGCTGCTGAGTGCTACATTCAGTGATCTAAATACTTGTGACAATTAGGTCATGGATATTTGAACCCTCTTTACAAGTCTGAAAGATCACGAGTGATAGGAGAAAATAGCCACAGCCTGGAAGCTGTAAAGTTAGCATCCTGGCAAAAAAGCCAATTCCTCTAAGGCTTTCCGGAAGCTACATCAGCCTGCAGTGTAAGAAAACAAGGAAAAAACACCAAGATTTGCATTCTGGAGGGGAAAAAAGCTGTGCAAGTAAATCCTGTCATTTCTTGTAATCTGTTCATCCTCCTGTGGGTTTGTTCCTTTCTCCAAACTGGATCAGTGTAGAAATGTGAAGGCAGCTTTAAGAGTTCTAAACTAATTTTCAATTCATGTATTTCCAGTAGTATTTTCAACACCCAAAACACTTCCTAAGAAAAGCTCAGAAATCCACCAGAATGGACTAGTAGGAAAAACAGAAGTAAACCAGGCAAGGACACTTCAAGAGAGACTGACAAGAGAGGTAGATTGACACCAATGTAGTGGTTTGGGTTTTTGCTTTCCCAACAACCCTCTCTTAGGACTAATATTAATTCTAGATAATGCTAATAAGATAAGACTATTGTCTGATTTTGGCTGGTACAGCGTTCTTCACAGTGGCTGGTATAGGTTTGGTTTTTGGATTTGTGCTGAACACAGGGTTGATAATATAGGGTTTTTGTTATTGCTGAGCAGGGATTACACAGAGTCAAAGCCTTTTCTGCTTTTTGTTCTGCCACACTGGTGATGAAGTTGGGGGTGCATAGGAGGGTGGGAGGAGACATAGCCAGGCCAGGTGACCCAAACTAACCAAAAGGATATTCCAGACTGAATGACATCATGCTCAGTATATAAAATAAGGAAAAGAAGGAGGAAGAGGGAGGATGTTTGGAGTGATGGCTCTTGTCTTCCCAAGTCACTATTATGTGTGATGGGGCCCTGCTCTCCTGGAGATGGCTGAACACCTGACTGCCCATGGGAAGCAGTCAATTAATTCCTTGATTTGCTTTGCTTGTGTGTGTGGCTTTTGCTTTCCTTATTAATCTGTCTTTATCTCAACCCATGAGTTTCCTAGGAGAGTGAGTATGTCGCTGCTTGGGGCTTGGTTGCCATCTGGGGTGAAACCACAACAACTAAATATAACTCCTGGATTTAAAAATATGCTCCCTTAAACATTGTCCAAGCATCTAATGGGTGTTTGTAAAAGTTTGTACAAAAACCAAAATCACTCAGGTCAGACTTGATTCCATATCAGATTTCATTCATACAGTACAGTCAGCAAGACTATTTACTCTTACCTGTAGTAATTGCTCAATATTACTGCCAAGTCTGTTGATGTATAACATTTAGAAGGTGCTTCTGCTATATTTTCACTGCTAATGATTCACTGATAACATATTCTCTCCTAGAAAAACCTCCTCTCATGCACACGCTTTCAAGACAATAATGAAGTTTTAAACTTTTCTGCTGTAGTTAAAGCAACACCAATACTTGAACAGCTTCGCCTTTCCAATGGCTCCATGTGCAGTTGAAATCATGCCAATCACGCAAAAATCTGCTGGCGTTTTACCTGGTGAAGTACGGAAGCGACACTGTCCGGTCATTGGATCATACTCCTGGTTCTCATCAGAGCACAGACACAGGAAAGAACCATCAACATTTTCACAGAGGGCTTCGCCACATACTCCACTCAACATTTCACATTCATTCACATCTGGGGAAAAAATCCAAAACATAAATCAATTGAGACCCACTACTGACTGTTCTTTTATCTGCTCTATCTGTGCCAGTATTTGCCAGATTACAGATGTGATCTCTGGGGAAGGATTAAAAACTCACTAGTACCTAAGTGGATTCATAAACAAGTAGTAAGTCCTTTGAACTAAAGACCCCTGAAAGTCACAGTACAGTTTATAGACTATTAGTGCTGATTAGATGCTGATTGTAGACCAGAACAGTTTTTTTGGTGCTTCTCATTGTTAAATACTTGCTTTTCTGTGTATTCTCTTATTGGGATTTAAGACTCAGAGTAATTTAATTTGTTTTCTTATCTTTATTATCAAACTTTCACTAAACTCAAGGAGCAAAATGAACAGGTTTTGGTGAGATTCAGACTGCACTACAAAAAAGAGAATTCATTTTCCTTCCCAAAATACCATTTTTCTTGTAAACAACCACCAAACAGAGAAGTCCCCAGCCCCATTGCCACCATATGTCTATGCATGGACTCACAGGCTGCTCCGGGATGCACAGAAGTTGTGCCCAGGCCACCCAGGGACCTCCACTGAACACTGCAAAATTCCTCCCTCCTAAAAATTCCATGTATTTTTAACTTGGATTCCATACACCTGCTAACTAGCCAACCTGAAATGCTTTTCTGACTGATAGAACTGTCTGTTGTTTTAACAAGGATTTAATACTACATTAATACAAATACCACCGAGATCATTTAACTTTACTTTCTTTTTAGTTGCTAATGTTGACATTTGAAAATCTACTTCTAATGAGACAATCTCAATAGTAGATAGAAATTATGCTGATTAGTATCAGAAATAGTAATTTCTATACCACAATTCCGAAATTCCTATAACCGAGTGTGGTCTAACTTGTGAAGCACTATTTCATCCTTTTTACCTCTTCCCTATCAAAATCTAGTTATCTGAATAAATGTTGATTTTTGTGTGTTTTTATATAAATATGGATTTTAACTTAGAGTTTGCTTACATTTAAAAATGCATTCAGATTTTTCTTTATCTTTTTACTGGCTTACTGTCATAGGGAATAAGTCTTCTTTGGGGAACATTGCTTGGTCAGGAACTAGAGACTTAATTTTTTCTTAAATTGTTTTGGCTGATAACTGGCTTCAAAATTTATAAGAGTATTTTATACTATACAGTATTATACAAGAAAAAAAATAAACAAGTGCATTATTTTGTCGTTCCAAATTACTTCAGTGTGAAGTCAAAATTAAATTTAGTTTCACATCATCCTTTCCTTTCCCCTTTTATTTTTCACTTTCTCTGTTTCATTTGTTTTCATCCATGAAAAGTCACTGTATGACAAAATATACCTTGGTATGCAGCAAAGTAAGTGTCAAATGGCATAAAGAATTTTGTAACAAAACTACTTAATATATTGGAAAATGCATACAAACACTCTGTAAAACTTCTAATTCCTCCTCTCTGTTTGGTATTCCATTTAGGTCTCTGTTATCGTTAAATGTGTTTCATCATGAGCCTGGCTTGAAGAAATTGCTTAATGAATACCTCTTCTTGATCTGGTATTAATTTTATATTACAAACTTGTGCTGCCTCAAGTGATTCTCCAACCATCACTATTAACAACAAATCTGGAAACCTATTAGTCACAAAAGAAATGTGCAGTATTTACACATCTACAAAAATCCCACATCATTTCAGGGTGATAGGTGTCTTTCCTGGAGCTGGAAGCTAATGTTAAAATCTGTTTAAACACCATATGCCTAGGGAGGTGCCATTTAATTCAGCCTGGCTGTGCCACATTCCAGATGTTATTTCCTGCAGGGGGTAGTGCAGGATCCTGGCTACTCGGCTAAGAGACTAAACAGATGTAGCACTTAAATAGGCTAAGATATTAAATTCATGCTATTATATTTGTGAATGGTCCTGACATGCACAAACAGGGAGGTTTCTTGGGTTTTTAAAAATAAACAAGTGGTTCAGCTTATTTGCTGTTGCCTTCTGTTTGTCCTAATAACAGGTTTTCATTAAATAGATACAAAGTAAAGTTTCCATCTGGCACAAAGTTCAGTGAGTAAAGAAGAGCTCAACCCTATTTTACTAGTAAGTGGCATAACTTTGATAAAAAATGTCAGAAAACAAAAAAGTGAAATGTGTTTTGTTGGAATGCTGTTTTTGTTCCCTTCAACTTTGCAGCAGTGACTTACTAGCACCCATGAGCTCACCTGTACACCCTTGCCCATCCTGTGTGTCCTGGTACCCTTGGTAACAGAGGCAGCGGTAAGAGCCATCCATGTTTTCACAGAACCCGTGGGTGCCGCACACCGTGCCGTTCATACATTCATCCACATCTGCAAGGAAGAAGTTTAACATCAGACAGGCTGTGTGACAGCCAAAGGCAGACATTCACGAAGAGTGCAGAACACCCACAGATGGGCCATTTTGCAAACAGATGCACCTATGTCTCAATACATTGGGAAGGAACGCAAGGACAAGACACAAAAATTAATGTAAGCACATAAACAATTTAAGAAATTGTTTCAGTGTTAGCTTTGCAGTAAGTATGTCAGCAATGGTCAACTGCCTCCACCCATCTGTTTCACCAAACTTGCTAACCACAGCATGATGTTACATACCACAGACTAAGGCATAGTTCAAATAATTTCTCTGACTGACTTATAGATTCTACCAGTGTAGTATTATATAGTCAACAACATGAGTGAAACTGAACTCACTGTGCCTACAAAAAGAGTGCAAGGGTATAGCTACATTCCCTGTGCAGAAGTGCTGCACAAATCTCATTCTGCCTCTCAGCACAGATCACAGTTTCATAGTGTAAGTGGTGAGTATCTGTGGACTGAGCCTTCTGTCTGAAGTCCTGTAAATCTACACATAGAAGTCATCTTACTCAGGTACACAAAGTAATTCCAATGCTGGAATGTTTTCTGTACTGGCCTTTTCATTTGTAGTTGCAGTTTTGGTTTGCTGGCTGTACAAGTAAGTCACTTGCACGTGTAAGTCTGTTCTTTGACTCAGCTGCCCATTAAATTACAATGAAGCAGAGCTTCTTGTGGCAGACTGTGGTTTATTTTTGTAAGTGTATTACAAGTGCTAGGAATGCATTATTTTTATCTCCACCCAAAGTAAGACCTAAACCCAAAACCCTGGCCATATGTGGTCATTAAAGATGTCATGAGGTGCTTTTAAAGAGGAAGATCATTGGCTGAAACTGTGAACCTGCCAGGATACCAGGATTAGTACCTTCTGCCTTCTATATTCCTCTGCAGTCTGAAGCAAAGAAATTATTGCTGTATTTCTTTCCTAAAAAACAATATGTTGTAAAGTAAGGCTGCTGTCTGCTTTCCTTCTGCACATTTCCTCAAGGGCTAATTGCATTTTAAATGGGGAATAAAGTGATTTATGTGAGTGCTTGTTACTATCATTAATTCTGCACATTTTGGTAGCCATTCATGTGATGGACCCTGTCATCATTTTACCTCCAGTGAAGGCCTTTGGCACTCCCTGAACTAAAGAACTGCTGGAACTGAATCCTGCAGTGCCACAAAGAGAAGGCTTCTCCGAACAGGTGAGCAGCACCTGGTGCTTTTCTGCAAGGACAGAGTAGGGCTCAAATGTAGTCCTGCCTATTCCTCCAGCTCTTCACAGCTATGTCAAACAAAAACCTAGACAAGTCAGCAAAGATGCACTGCATTCTTATCCTGACAGTGCTCACCAACCAAGGACTTTTTTACTTTTAAATGGTGTTTTATGCTCAGCTGAAAGGGAACTCTTGGTCTTTGAACCATGTGGTCACAGCCCCCCAAGCTACCAAAATTTGAGCAGCATGTCATTACCACACACGCCTGTTACCTCTTCTGCTGCCCTCTTGCAACCCAAGTGCTCAAATTCATCCACACAAGCTTTGCATGCCTCAGGGAGTGGTGTTTTTGGGATCTTGAAAACCAGCTTTTCCTGTGTGCTGTGGTGGGGTCTGAACAGGTTTGGAATCGCATGTAGACTTTTAAGGCCAGAAGAGTCAATCCAGAACCTCTTAAAAAGGCTAAAAACCCTGTCACTGGTAATTTCTGTACCAATGGAACAAACTGTGAAATTTTAACATTTTTCTCAGAAAGGCATGTAGTTTCATGTTAGGGTGTTTAAGTGATGGAAAACTTACTTTTCCCACTGAACTGATCCATGGGTTAACAAACTTCAGCCTACATACGAAATGCAGGCAACAACTGTATGTACTAAATACACCAAAATCTAGGACACATATATGAGTATAATTGATGGTTATAAAAAAGTACTTGCAGATGGAACTGGCAGAAAAATTTATTTGGTTTGTAAGTTTTGTAGTAAAGGTTTTAATGATCTTTACATCTTGACTTATTAAACAAAGGAAAAATATTCAAGGAATTTATTTTAGAAAGGGCTATTGCATTTGGCAAAGAATACAATAGCCAGTATGCTTATTCTCAAGGAATTGAATACAAAAATTTGGATGGTTTCTGGATATTGAACTTATTGAAACCTACCACAAACTCTTCCTAGTAGAATTAGTTCAGCAACGCAAATAAGCAACTTATCTGTGCTAAAGACTGTCAGAGGTGAAGGGTCAAGAACTACCTTTTATACCTTTTCCTTTTCAAGTCCCCACAGTGACAGAATTATAAAAAGATGCATACGGAGTTAGTGGAGGAAGACAGTCGAAATTTTTTACAGCTGTGCTTTTCTGGTCCCTCCTTCTTGCTGCTGCGCACTGTCCCTGCATAACATATCTGATATTAATAGTCTCATGTGATCAGCAGAGTTTCACGTATCTAGTAAAAAAATCTGAATACTCTGTCTCTTAATCAGAAAGCTCTGTTAAGAAAAGGAATTCAAAATAAGTAAACAATGGTGGCTTGACAGCCTGGAATTTCAGACAACAGACAATAACATAGTGTTTGTGTTTTCAGTGAACAACTGTGGTTAAATAACAAAAAGTTCCTGAGCCATGGGACAGCTACTGTTAAAAACCTATGCTGAAGAAAATACAACTGGAGATTTTAGAATTACCCAAATTACAGAACTCTTCTTACTTAAAACCTAAATGTTAAAGGAAACAGGGGAATGGTTCATGCAGCTGGATCTTCACAGGTAAAACAAGGTCATTGACTAAAAAAGCCACAGGAAAAAAACTTGTGATTGTAGCAAGTGTCCTAATTCAGTATATAATACAGCCACAGAAGACAGGTTTTTTTCTAAAAAGTACAGTCTGAACATCTTTCAGTGCATGGGATATTACAGAGAAGGTCCAAGCACCAAATATTTTTCCTTGTCTAGACAGTTCACTCAAAGGACTCTTTTTTACAGCAGGAAAGGACATTTGTTTCTTTAATCACCCCATAAAGAGTGAGGCTTCTAATCGGCAATTCTCTTGCTACATGGAAACAAAGTCAGGGGAAGAAACTAAATATAAAACTAATATCCTATGTCTACAGAGTGACGAAAGCAGTCCTCTGTAATTAGAACCTACTTTAGAATCCATTAATCAGTGCTGCTTGCTTTAATCAAAAGGCAAGATGTATGCACTCACGCACACTTTTGTGGAGTTCAACACTGTGTTCCTGTTTTCTGACTACCTGAACAAGCTGAAGGCAACCTCAACCTCAAGCATGATATTTAAATCTCACTGAAATCTACTTAACATAGCAATATGTCTGGAAGAGGAACTGGTTCCTAAGACAGGTCTGTAAAGTGATTAGAGAAGCAGAGCTCTGATTGTGAAACTTTCAGGGCTACCCGCAATATGCATACATAAAAACGAAGAAGCGGAGGTCGGAGAGCTCTGGTGGGACGAGTAAGTTTTTTTGGGCTGCCTGTTGCAGCAGTGAGAGGCATATGGGATGGGACATGGAGACAGAAGAGGTGCTTGAGGCAGGGTATTGACTTAAACATCAGAGAACCTCTAACTTGAGGTTTTGCCAACATATTTGACTAGCAGCCAGCTGGGTAAAACACCATCTTTACATGAACCCCAGAGAGCTCAACGAGGAACTAAGGAGCACTCAGAGCCTGCAGTTCAGAGAGCCCAGTGCAGTCAGATTTCTGAGCCTGGGGCCAGGCTGCAGTGGAATGTCACTGCTGCAACAAAAGTTTGTCTACACCTTGGAAGAAGACACTGTCTCCACAGTCGTTCAGTTGTGGCCAATGGCCACAAAAACTCCATACCAGAACTAAACCACATGAGGTTCTTAAATGTTTTATGCTGTTGTTGTTTCAAACTTCAAAAAAACCCAAGTCAAACTCATACAAAAAAGTCTGAAGATACAGAAAATCTGCTCCCCAGGTATGGAGAGGTGCATGAATCCAGGAAATTTTCTCAGGTTCTTCCTCTGATGGTATAAACAGTTATTCTCAGTCACTTTCCTAGAATTAAATTCACAGAGGCACTTAGTGTACTCCTGTGGCTGGAAGCCACATGATTTCTCAGTACCTGGAATGTCACACATTCCTTTTGTTTCATCTTGCCTTTTACTATGAAGCTGACACCACAAATACTGACACTGATGCCATCAGTGCTCCCTTAAAATGAGTTTTTTCAAAACTATGGAGTTGTTTTTATTAAAATGACAGAATGGAGAATCTAATTGTGGTGGAAAAGGAGTGCTGCTGCTTCAGAGACTAGAAGTACCCTTGCTTCGCCAAGTTATTAAAATACTTTTCCAAGTGCTGAATATAAAGTCTGATCTGTATTCCATACACAACACCAATTACTTGTGAAGCATGCTCAACTGGTTTTGTACTTGTTTTATTCTTCATTAAAAAGTTCCAAAACTAGTCACAATCCTGGAAATAACATCTTGTGACTTCATCTTTTTCTATTTAGTAAAAGTTTAGCTTTTTTGTTCTAATGGAGATTAACTTTGTATTACATCATCATATATGATAGCAACCTTTCCCTGGAAACTGCTATTTTATTAAACGCCAGAGATGCAGAGGAGCTCATTGTTTCTGGTACATCTCCTAACAGTAAATGCCAATGACTTTGGATTTTTTTTAAAGTTGTGTTCCTTTTCAGCTGTGCTTTTTTTAATTTCTGGGAGTTTGATTTCACAAGGTTAATAAGTGCTCTTCTAGCTTCATTTTGAAATGAAGTGTTTGTCTTCTACAAAGAGAAGGCTGTATTCTTCTCTAGCCACTTTTTTCCCCCTCTTTTATAGCTATGCTCAAGAATGAGGCAAAACACCTGCTACTACTTTTCTTGCAGAGCAGTTGAACATATGTGGCCATATCCTTCCCGAACACTGGGTGAAATGTATACATGCTGATGAAAAAGTCCATGAACATGCTTTGGAATTATCCCCATTACTTCAAATCATAACATACTGCCTCCTCCATGAATCAGTGGAGTTACCCAGATTCGCTCTCTTTAGCCTATTTGACCAGGCTTTTGTCTTGGCAGTAAGAGAATATTTCTTTCAACTTATGCCATGATTACAACATGAAGTAAATGTTTAGAGAGAAAAAAGCACTAAAGAACACTGGAGAATTTTTTATAATTATCAATAATAATTAAAACACAAATGGTGTGTTTGATGTTATGCTATATCTAAATATACAGCACTTATTCCCTGACATCAAGCATAACAGTGTTCCTGCCAGCACAGTATTTCATTTCATGAGAGATCACATTACTAAATACATGGCAGGTTATATGCCAGCTTCAGTAATAAAGATGTAATGCTCGTTTTCCTCTCGTATAAGCAGGGAGATGCAACAGTCAGACATTGAGGTTTTGCCAACATATTTGACTAGCAGCCAGCTGGGTAAAACACCATCTTTACATGAACCCCAGAGAGCTCAACGAGGAACTAAGGAGCACTCAGAGCCTGCAGTTCAGAGAGCCCAGTGCAGTCAGATTTCTGAGCCTGGAGCCAGGCTGCAGTGGAATGAAGTCTCAGTGTACTTCATCCACCAAAGGACAAACGTTTTCATTATAGTTCACTAAGTCAACTATGAGCAGAATTGGCCTGTGAAAACCAATCACATATGGATTTACTGGCCTATAATTTGGGAGAGAGAACAGTTGCTTACTTCTTGGGTGCTTGAGATCCACTACTTATTGGTTCTAACACTGAGCTATCATCTGCTCAGTGCTTCTCCTCAGCATGCATCCAGCTGAAATACTACCATATAATTTTTTCCCTTTCTGAACTTTTCCAACAAGCCTTACTGTCTTGAACACTCCTCTCAACCACAAGAATAGCCATTCTTAATCTAGTTAGGGGAGTGTTTATTTTCTATCAGCATCACTGACTTCACAAAGCCACATACCTTCTTGGTATCACTGAGCACAAGTGTCCTGTTTTAAATTCAGTGCAGGAGAGCAGCATCACTTGCAAACGTGTGTATACCATTAGCAACAGGATATAGTCTCATGACATAGCAACGTAAAAAACACAGTTACCCTAAATTCCAGACTCCTGGTTGATGTTTGTATAAAGATCTAATTACTACTATTTACTCCATTTCTGCCATTTCAAAATGCCTGAAGTTCTATAATAGAACTACTGGATTGCACTACAACTTCTCACTGGAGTTACTGTTCTGTTGCTTAATCTGTATATTTTAAATAAAAATCTGGACAAGCAAGGTTCTGTTGTCTTCCACATAGCAATGAGAACATTCAGGCAGCTCAGGCTTGCTGACAATGCACTTAAGGTTCAAATTAGATAGTTGTAAATATTCATGTGTGTCTTACCCACAGAAATTTATCAGAAGCTGGAGTTCCAAACACACTTTGCACATCATCTATTTATGAGAAAAAGAACAAAGGGCCCCTAGGTGGCAGATTTTAGAGTTAGTAGGGACTGGCTGACTATTTTTCTCACCCTCTTAATAACAGCAAATCAAAGGGAATGAATTATTATAACTTGTCTCACCTTCACATGTTCGGCCACCTGCAGACACAGAAAAGCCGCGCTCACAAATGCACTGGTAGGAACCATCCGTGTTTAGACACTCCCCGTGTGGTGAACAGAGGTCAGATCTCTCACATTCATTGATATCTGAAAACACAGAGACATTAAGAGCTTTGCTAATCATCACAGCCTTAATATTAAGCCTAAATTCAATTATTCTTAAAAGCAGCTTCTATTTCCACTCGCTATGTAAATAGCTGTGTGAATGGCTCATCTTCCAGAGTAACCAAATCTCCTGGGATCATTCTTAAACTCTGCACAGATGTCAATATGTTCTGCTGCATCATACTCTTGCTACATCACTCTGTGATGAGGATGAGCAGAGAGTGATTTGTGGAAAATCAGCATAAGTGACACCCTAGCCAACATTTCTTCTGTGTCACAGGTATTCTCAGCCTCATCTCACTGCTTTTTGATGGCTGCACACTGGTCAACTTGGGCATCTGACTCCACGTTACTAGCAGGTTTGGAGCTGCATCTTTCCCAGAAGGCTGATTTTATATAATTTAAAGCCAAATGCTCTTTTTTGCTGATGGGGAGTGGGAATAATCCCAAAAGATTGCTATATAAGAGCTTATCATAGTCTCTTTTGTTTGGTACTATTTTTAACTTAGGAAACATTTTTCAAACTTTTGAATCCAAAAAACAAGTATTTCCTTTTGTTTGATGTCTCATGTTAGCAATCAAATCTGCCCTCAGAACTTAAGAACTCTATTATTTCATTAAGGTACTACCACTTTTATATCAATTATCATTCATGTTGTAATTGTACTTGTGTATTTTTTGCTTTACAAAAGCCCATTAAGAAGCATTCAGTACCACGCTGACATCAAACACAAATTTACAAACAAAACTTACCCATGAGGCTTATTCATCCCTTATCCAAACACTAGAATTTCTCATTCTTAACTGTACCTTTTGTTGCTTACAGCCATCCAGAACATATCAAAATAGCCAGCAATTTTGACACACTAGAGAAACTATGGTTTCAATACCATTGTCTCAAGACCATGACATCCATGATAGAATTTTCTCTAGCTACAAACGGATTCTAGCCTGTGTGTAAACCTTCCAACCAGTGTCCTGAAATCATGGCCATAAGAGGAAAGAAAAGAGGCAGGCAGCTCAGGGAAATGTATCTGCATGAGGTGCCCAAGGAAAACTAAGTGCACTGTGCTGAACACAACACCTACACGTATAAAGCTTTCTCTGAATTCATAGCAAATCCAAACCAATAACTACTTCCTGAAGCCCTCTGAAAGTTAGGAATGGTGGGAGATCAGCAGTGACAAGGACAGTATTGTACCCTCTCATACTGTACTGAAGATTTAGCTGTCTTAAAACTGCCAGAAAAATACTGGAAACCGAAGCAGCTGATTATACAAGGTAGAATGATGTATTAAAAGACAGGAAAACAAAAAAAGCAGTGTTAAGGAAATTGAGTATAATACCTCTGAAAGAGCAAACTGCAGTTCCTCATGTTTTGGAGTCTTTCCAACTTTCTCCTTACCAAAATGCATATCCCTAACTTCTAGTCTAGTCCAGATTCAACTTCCAGACACTGCACTCTGTGATAAATTTGCCAGTTTAATTCAATAGCTCTCTGTTTGCACTGTCTGTCCCTTAGTTGGCTCGTAAGTGCTTTCAGTTTTGTTATATTTATTCATTTAAAATATGAGTCATATATCTACTACTTTAGATGGCAAAGTGAAGAGATTAGAGGGGTATCAAAGCTGCCATTGATTTCAGCTTGTGGTCAATTCTCTTTTATCTGCTAAAGCAAGGTGTAATACAGCACTTCTGCATGCTCAATGCAACATTTTTTGAATTAGAAAGCAGTCACATAGAATACTCAGAACTTTTACAGGGAATTTAGTGTTTGTTGCAGAAGATTTTCAATGTGGATGAGCTGGAATCCAGTTCCTCAGCTCAAGTCTAAACTGTGCATAAGTGAGCAGCCAAAGCAAAGTCCAGTGTTCTGGTCCTTCGGCCATTTAGAACATGATCATGTTATTATTTTCCAGGTCTAATACCATGGTTTCTGTCTCACAAAAATGCTGGGCAAAAGTGATGAGACATGCCTGGGTGTTGTGCCAACATGAAGATGGGATTGTTCAGAACTAAAACCTGGGAAGTGTTTTCCTGGGTTTGGCAATGCTGACTCAGTCTCAGATAACACATTCTCTTCCTCCCCACCCATCCTCCACAAAGTACTGCAAGTGTTTTATAGAGGTGATATCTAATGTGACTTGATGCTAACAATGCAGCTCTTGTTACACCTCTGATTCACAAAACATAGAATGTTCTATCAAAATAAATATTTTCAAGATTTGGGGAAAAAGCAGCACTGTATCTCTGTTAGTTCTAACACAGATTCTCTTTCAAGTTATGAAGGCTGAGACTTCAGCCTCTTGAAATAATTTCTCCACATATATTTACAGAGAGAAGAGAATGAATGAGAATAGAAAATAAGAAGAGTAAGAAAGTACTACAAATGATAAATGAGTTTCTCTTCCTTAGCATGATCTGTGACTGTCACAAGTTATACTTACAAACCTGCACATTTATAATAAAGATCCAGGGTTTTTTTACACCTGTTTCATACCTTGACATCCCCTATTTGCTATCTGCTGGAAACCATCCGGACAAGTGCATTTGTAAGATCCTTCAGTATTTATGCAGCTTCCTCTTAGGCAAACATTGCTGTCTTGAAGGCATTCATCAACATCTGAAACAAAAAGGCAACTGAATTATTAGATGATGTCAAAACTGATGAAACTTTTAATAGTTTCAACATAACTTGAAGCAACTGTGTGCATACATAGAAATCAAGTTTGCTACGCTTTAAGATTCTTTGTTATTTTCCTTTCATCATGTCATCAAACTTCTCATATTTCTAGAGGGCTTTGAAATTTGAGTTTGTATGTGATTTATTCCTAGCAAATATGACTCATCTGCCATCTGCATCTCTCACAAAAGCACATCATAACAGTAATGTAGTTAAAAAGAAATCCAAGCAGCTGCACATTTAGAAGACGGACACAAAAAATACCTACTAATGCAAATTTAAAATAGTCTTCTTTGGACATGTTTAAACCTCCACACAGAAATCCCTGAGCTGGAAGTGACCTGACTCAGGTGCTCCCCTGAGAGCAGGCGAGCCCAAGCACAGCTGGTGTGTCACACCAGACGGGATGTGCCTGGGGAGACTGCTCACACAACAGCCACGTGGGACAGGGACCACACCGTGGGCACTGCTGTGCTAATGGGTGGCTTTTCATGCAGTTCATGAGATGCAACACAGCCATTTCACAGGCTTTTAGCAGCTGGGTCATGCAGCTGGAATGGCTGCTTTTGCACAGTGCTGCACCTCAGTCATAAATCCAGCTCCAGAGTCCCGGCACGCAGGATCTTGTTTCCCAGCTGCCTATACACCATGTTCAGGATCAAGCCTCAGGCCTGTACACTCTGCCCTAGTGTCTGGATATCCATGGGATAAACAGCTGACACACAGCAGGGAAAGTTTCAGGATACAAACTAGACACGAGATAATCAAATATTTCAAGAACAGGACGCTGGCATTGTCTCCACCTAAAGTCTTTTCTTCCCGTTGTCTTTCAAAGGACTTAAAGGCAGCCCAGTGGAGGAAACAGAGTACAGCTACTATGGGTACAGGATTAAGTCAGCAAGTGCCGACATTCCAGTGACATTATACAGTTTTGGTTTCACTGCAGCTAAAGATCACAAGGTATTTGGTGCCTGTGCCTCTAAGTTTTCAAAGCAAACAGAAAGTGAGAGAGTTGAATTAAAAAAAAAAATGTCTCATAAGCAACTTCCCTCAGCCTCCACAGAGCCCTACCTAATAATCTACCCAGTCTATTGCTTTGATAATGTAGTTAGCTTCCTTTGAAAAACAGTAATCAAAGACTTTTCCCAGTATCTTTGATTATTCTGATTTCTTAAGTATGGATTTTAGCTGATTAGAATTGCAACTTTTTCCTGTGCTGCAGGAATGAATAGCAATTGTAACTAAAAAGAGGACATGACCTCATTTCTACATTTATCTTTGGAAGCCCATGCTATATCATTCTACTTGGAATTTAATCTATTTAATAAAAGTAAGAAATAGGGATAGCTTTCTTACACAAATTAATGTTATTGAAGATAAAATTGCACTTAATGTTGACAAAGTTGTGATATTTAGATAGCCACATGTTTTATAACAATTTTCAACTGCAAAATAAATTGCGGCTTATTTAAAATGCAATTAATTTTGACTAGGAGCATGAGAAAAATTAATGACTCCCTTGTGCTAAGTTAATGCCAAGTCTCGCAACAAGAAGGTGTCTTCTGCCAAATTCAGTAAAAATGCATTATTTTCCATATAAGATGCAAACCTCCCTCTCTCTATACAAGCTCTTCACAGACCCTATGAGTGCTGCATGAGAACCCTCAGAAAAATCAGAGGCAGTAACTCATGCTTGAGGCATTCAATGCTTTTTACCACCCTTTACATATGCATGTTTTGAACATTTTGGCTAGCAAAATCTCTGAAAGCTCTAGGAGAACACTGGACACTTAAGCTTCAGACTTCCTTCCAGTAACGCAGGTTCTTGGACATGTACAGACTGTAAGTCCTGCTGGTGCATATTCCCACTCCCTGTTGGTTAAGACAAGGCCTCGCAGGTGCCCCCACACTTCGTGTTCCCTCTTATTCAGGGCAACAATGAGCAGAAAGTCTCAATGTCACTTCATCTCAAGAACAAGATGCTGAATGACAAACTAAGGCAGAAGATAAACGCACATGTGGGTGTGTATCTTGAAGATATACTGAATGTATACTTGTATACAAGTTATTTGCAAATAACTTTTATTCTTGAACAAGTAAAACACTGCACAAGGGCTTCCAGACAAAAACTTCAGCCAGGGAGTTGCAAAAAGCACAGCTGAAAATGAGCACAGCATAATTCTGCTGAATTCTGCAATACCCCTAGAAGTTTGCACAAGTTATAATGATCATACCAGCAAAATGCTTCTTGCATGCAATATCTTTAAGAAAATGTCTGCACCAGAAGAAAACCTAATTAAACAAACACATTTCTTGCAAGTAGTTTGCTAATCACAATTTGTTTTACAGCATCATACATTTTTTGGGTATCCTCTGATGTCACAGATGTCCATACCTGGCTCTTCGAGAAACTGGACAAAATTTGAACCACTTTGTTCTTTCCAGACAATTGTGCTGTGTTATGCTCACAGTTTTTGTCATCTCCTTTCTGCTTTCTCTGTGAAGTGTTATAAAGCGTTCATGTAAATAGGCTAATCCAAAAATCAGAGGGCCATTATGTGGAGAAACACTGGATGTCTTCTTACGGTGATTTTCTCTTTAGTTTCCAAGGTACAAAAAGCAGTCTATAATATCCTGTACTTCAGAAAAATTTGAAGGGATATAATGAAAGCACAGAAGAACTTCTTCCACTTCAAGAGATTATTTATTTTTGCAGGACTTGCAATATTTACAGAAGTCTTCAGCGAACAAACTGTGGCTACAGAAATTAACCACTCTGTCACTGGGTGAAGAAGCTCTATATTTGGTTGCAGACTTTTAAATTAGACAAAGATCCTGGGGTAAGGGAATGGTTTTACCCTTCCTTGTTTGATACAATTCCTCTTCTTTTGCCTTGAAAATGTCTGAAACTATTTTGTCTTGAAAACTGCCTTTGAGCAGGATCAAGAAAGAGTTAAAGATAAAGCATGGACCTATCCTGACAGGCTAGGTGATAGAGAGCTGCAACAGCTACCATGACTTCTTGGGCTGTTTGAAATGCACCAAAGCAGTCCGAAGAGAAGTTTGAAATCTCACCTGAAGTCTACTCACAGCAAGTCAGATGGTAGCTGTCAGGAATGATACCATATTATCTGCTCTGTCTTTGGGAGGCAGAAGGACCTGTGACCCATTACACCACATTTTTTTCTTTGATTCTTGACAGAGTATCTCCACATCTGCTGCAATTCATGAAGATCTTGAAGCCAGATGAGAGCAAAATTATTTGACGCAAATTTCTAGTGCATTGCATCACCAACCCACATTTCTTGAAGCTGATGCAAGAGATGCTGGTACTCAGCATGAATGATGAGAAGACTGTGTTAAGTTCTTCCATGAACATATTCTCCAAACAGCTCAGGACCAAAGAGTATCAGTGTGCTGAGGAGATTTTATAAGATATCCTTATTCTTTGTTGATGAGAACATCAAGAGATGCTGTCACTCACGGAATGAGGACAATCCAGTATAATCAGTTATGATAAAGTCTGTTACAAGTTTGTCTTGAGAAAACAGCATTTGGTTAGCCCAGGAGGAACTGCTCTTCTGCCTGTATCACTTGAAGAGGAGGATTCCTGACCTATTGCTGTGAGGGAGAAGGTGAGGACTGCCTTCCAAGTGCTGTGTGGAGGATAACCTAGCAGCAGAACACTATTAGGTAGAACAGCTGTAAGAAGCTTTATCTTGCAAGGTATCAGCAGTTACAGAAAGCACACTAGAGACCGAAAAGCTTTTTATGAGCTAATGCCACATGTACAGTGAGACCTTAACAAAGAGCTACTTCTCCCTGCTAGTGTGAGATAAGAAAGCAATTGAAGTAGAATCTTTCCTGGAGCTTGCTAGTAAGTAATCTTACATTCTCAAGATGACCATGAGTAGCGCATCAGATGTACCATATCAGATGGTATAGCCAGCAACAGAGAAGAGGGAGTAGCTTTGAAATGCTTCATTAGAAAAAAATATCAGTTTGCCCATTACTGGACAATTAAATTGTTTTACTTGAGAGATAAGAGAATGGCTTTTTTCTATATCTAGCATTTCTTGCTACATATACTGTACATCTTTCACTTCTTTCGTTTTTGCAAGCTCAGTACCTAGACTGCATTTTGAGACAGTGCAAGCTGTGAGCTCCAGTAGATCCTGCTGGAACTTGTCATCTACTAAATACTTTCTCTTGCCAGTGCACATGTGTGATTGTGGTGGCTGGCTGCAGGTTCCCAAAACCAGCTGGAGAAGAAATTGTTACTAGCAGGCCCCCATGAGAATAGTGTATGTTGGCAGAAGCTTCTGTAATACAGAGCCTCTGTCAGAACTTAAACAACAAGGTTTGGAAAGGCTGACTTGTTCTCGGTAATAACGTCAACTGGTCTTCCAATCTTACTGTTGGAAGCACATGTCCTAACTTTTTGTATGTGGAAAGATGACAGGGACTATTTCTAAGAAGCCATTAAATATGTGGCTGTGCCCGTGGGAACAAATGGTTGGCAATGTAGAAAAAGAAAGAGAGGCAACATATATTTCTACTCTGCTCTTAAAAGAGTTCACTCCTATAGCTGAAATACTCAAGATCTTATTGAAATAAATTAGTCAGTAGCTTAAGTCCCTAAGCTTACCTTCACACTGATCTCCAGTAGATGACAATGAGTAGCCTTGGCTACAGATACATCTGAAAGATCCTTCTGTGTTCCTGCAGTGTCCATTCGTACAGAACGATCGCTGCTGGCATTCGTTAATATCTGCAGCAGCAGAGACAGTGAAATTGTTACACATCTGAAAATACCAATTATTCATCAAATGGTACAAAGACCAAGTCTGAACAAAACAGCAAAGCACAGTATTGTAGAAAAAGCCTGCTTAACTTAACTTAACTTAAATACTTTATATTTATTAAATACAGACAGTCAATGTAATGCATAAAATTATATGAAACTGCAGACCATGTGTTTTCCTTGAGATGACTGCGTTCAACATTCTCTCCTGTAACGTCAATTTATCCCTCATGCACAATCGAGTACACACAGACTCACAAATACACACACACATGCTGCCTGAGAGCTGCTTTTGTTTCTGTTGTATCTGGCAGAGGTAACAAGTCAGCCGCTCCAGTGAATCAGCAAAACCCACAAAATACTTTCCAGCAGGATCACCACCTTTTAACAGGGTGTGGTTTTCAGATGCACACTCACAGGCTAATCCCCTATTAAGTTAAGGCTCCTAAAAATTCTTGCCTTGTAGCAGTATTAATCATCTAACAGTGGGGAAATGTCTCTTTGCTTCCACAACACTGCAAATCCCTCTGTGCTTCAGTTCTCGTAAACTGGGGTCAGCCTGAGCTAACAGATGGATTTGAACATCAAGTTTAAATTTTCCTATGGAAAACTCAAAGTATTGGAGGCGAGTGGCACTTTGAATTCAGAACATAGCACATGCCTTGTTTGAGCTAGAAAGCCTATTTTCCCTCTGTAATTTGTAAAATATTCATTAAGAAGCAGTATTTAAATTGACATGGTGAGTTCTTGGTCATTTCTAGCATTTTGGCACAGCTGAATGTCTTTCTGGAAATACACTTCAATTCAAACAGGAGAATGTTACTCAATGAGGTTTTTCAGGTCTGTGTTATGGCTGTACAGTCTGACCTCTTAAGTAACGGTTCCCTGCAACCACAGAAGTTTAGAATTTAAGGATCACTGAAATCTGTGGGGCTCCATGAAGCAGCTGGGCAAGTGTACGGGTCCTTACTTTAGAAGAGTGCACTTTAAGAAGAACAGTCTGCACATGCCAGCTCAGCTTGGCAAGGGCTCTTTTCCATGAAAGGCTCAGAGGAAGCAGTCAACTTTTGTCTACATATTTTCCCCAAGATCAGTCTGCTGTGTGTCCTGAACAGCACATTTAACTCACTCAAGACACTTAACTTACACTGATGTTTTGTTTCAAACTTCCTGACAAATTTATATGAACGATCATTTAGTTTTACTGTATTATTTTTAGCACTCAGAAGTCTGAAAGTGTTTGGTGCTGTACAGAGACACTTAGGGAAGGCTGAGGGAAAGGAAAAAGAAAGAAATCCAACATCTGACAAGAAACATGTAGGTTTCTGTGCACTTCCACAGTCTGGAAGACACTGTCCCAGATTTTCACCATTAGGGAAAAGTTTCAAGTACCCTCTAGTTAAGGAGAGGAATATTCATACCTCCTGTACATGCTCTAGGTTCTCCCTCAGACTACTTCACTCTAACTTTAGACCTAATTTTTTTCCACTGGAGCAGTCCTGATGGGAATTTTAGACGTGGAAGAAATGGGGAAACTGACACTTTGGAGGCACAGGAACTGTTCCTAGAAATACACCACCAAGCTCTCTCTCTCTCAGTGTACTACTGGAAGTACAGAAACACCAGTGCAGGCAGGGTTAACTGCTGGGTTCCAAAGGGGAGCAGCCTAGGCTTTTTGATTCTGCTCACCCACATGGTAGAAAAAAAAAAAAGATAGAAAGAAAAGCAAAAACCACTGTCATTAAACCTCTGAAATGCCAGATATGCCATGGATTTTGCAAAAATTCCAGCAATATAAATATTACTACATGTTCTTGACTGGCTTTATAACACATGTCAAGATCTACAATGTGATCATAGAAACCATAAAATGGAAATACACATTCTTACATTTCTGTGTTTTTAGCATCAGTTATACATTTAAAAGCAAGTTTAAAAAAAAAGAGATGAAAAATATTATCTAAAAGGTAAGTGCAACCCTATGAATTTTTATAATATTCTTCCTTACCTTCACACTGATCCTTTGATGCAGAGAGTTTGAAACCCTGGGCACAAAAACACCTGAAGGATCCCTCTGTATTTTCACAACGTCCATTTGTACAGTGATTGCCATACTGACATTCATTTATATCTGTGAATAGAAAGAAAATGCAAGAAATTAACTGGGGTACAACCACCTTTCAGTTGAGCTTGGGAATATATTCAAATTACCTCATAAGCATGATTATTATTCCTGAGGAATTTATTTCAATGGGATTTTAGCACTTCATGCAGGTCCCTTTGTAAGGCTACTGACATACTCATCAAGGAACTTAACTGGATTATGCAAAATCTCTCTTCCTAGTCACAAACCATCCTTTCTTTAGAAGGACTTGAAAGCAGCTTTTATTTCCTATAAGCTATCCCATAGACATCTACTTTCATCCTTCTCTGACAGATATTAATTAGATGGGCCACTTTCTTTAGCCAACATGAAAATTGCTGTGTTGCTGCTTAACAGTAATTTTTAAGAATTCCTTCTGAATGCAATTTGTATAAATCAACAAATCAAAAAGCAAACATAAAAATAAAATAATAAACATATTTTGCTATAAATCCAGCCGGAATTAATTCTGTATTCTAAAATAACAATTACTGGTCTTCTTCTAGCAGTGGTTTTCAAAGAAAAAAAATTTCGTTTTCAAATTTTATTTCTTTATTTCGGGGTAGCAGTAGTCAGCACATGTCCTTGTTTTATGGAAAAATGCTGTATTTTTTTAGCTTCACTGATGCAGGAAAAGAACTACCCTTTGTTTTTATGTGCCAGAAATCATATTACTCCCAATTATCCTGTCTTTTGCCACCACAAAGCATTCAAAACCCATCAGCATAAAAAAGTGCTAATTATTTGAGGCACTTTAGCCATTTAGACAGCTGTAGCACAGGGAGAGCCAGAAGATTCAACATCTTTAAATCATCATCATAACCCTTATTAGCTATTGTAAATATGTGCAGTAACTATATTCCTCACACGTATTTAGAGGTATGGCTCTTTGCAAGCTCCTGTACCACCTGCCTTTGGCAAAGCCCATCTTTCCCCCAGACACAAACGAAATCACCATTATCATCCATATTCCCAATGACCTACAACTCTCAGCTCCTCACTTGAGCCTCTAGCTCTGTAAATAAGATGTCCTGCTGCAGCCTGGCCAAGCAGAAGGAGTGACATCCTCAGAGAGATGACAGCACAGATCCACAGATGCTGTGCTATGGCATTCAGTAGGTGTTACTCCTTATTCCTTTCTCCAAGGCTTATTTCCCAGATCACTGCCGTTGCAAAATGTGCTTCCTCTACAAAACACAATCTTTGCTCTCAATGTACATGATCAATGCCCTAATTGAAGAATCTGTTCAAACACAGAGAACCCAATTCAAGCACACAAATTTCCAAACAAACAACAAAACTGCTTCTTACAGATTCACTTTCATCTCCAAGCTGCTTGACAAAGGAACCTGGAATACTATTTCTGATTTTTGGATGGGATTCAAAGATCAAGAATCTTCCCCATTAAGCCAACAGAAAAGCCAGGAACAGAACTTAAATCTTCTGAGATGAAATCCAGAGTTATAACTGATTCTGTTGGTGCTCCCTACAGTAGGGCTAGAGGTATTTGGATTAGCTCTGGTTACCTCTGTATTAGTTTTGGTATCTTCTAATGGGATCCTTAAAACGGTACAATTTGAATATTGATAGTTAACCATGCAGCTTCAAAATCCACTACAGTGATAACCACAAGGATGAAGTGATCTAGAAAGTTTTGTCAACCTATTTTTTAAATTTCTTCATCAATACACGGAAGTGTGCTCTAGATACATCATGATATATGACTTTATTTGAATGCAAAAATGTGCAGAGAGGAAAATGGAATAAAAATGAATCAGTGGTTGAAAGTAAACTTAAAAAACAATTATTTCAAATAGTCCCTGTACAACACAAATGCACTGAGGGATCTGCGACAGTGACAATTTCAAGACAATGAGGAGGCAGGCTGTGCAGGTGTCCTTTTCCATTTCTTCCAACATGCACTGAACATTCCCACCTAAACTCCAGTTAAATACAGTCTACCCAAGTTTGAAGTGAACTGATTGATTTGGCTTAATGAAAGAGAAATGGCTATGTTCCTGGCTTTAAATCCTGCAAGATTACAATATAAATAGCATCAAAGATCTATCTGTAGGATTGTTACACTAGATTTCCTATGGCATAAAGTACAGGCAGAGGAATGAAGTGAGGTAAAAAAATACTGAAAACAGCACTGTGGAAAAACAGAAGAGTTGCAACTGATCTAAACTAACAGGAGAAACAAATGAATTTATGGAACAATGGATTTAAATGCCCTTCACAGATAATGGGAAATAGTTTCCTTTTTGGTGTATTTAAACGGTGCCATATTGTAGAACTGCAGATTAAAGAAAAATTGTCTGCATTACGTTTTCTAAAATATGTATGGCTCATTTCCAACATGATGTAAGCCTAGGATAAACAAAAAATGGACTGATCACATCACTAATGAAGTGAGTAAAAATGTCTAGGCTTAGAACATTTCATAAAACAAGGGAAAAAAGGGAAGCTACATGCAGTAATACAAGGAAAAAAATTATCACTTTAAACCAAGACATATTCCTTACATGACTTAGTTCTGAGCAAAGAACTGACTTACTCTCATTTCCCTCCTACTAACCTGGTTAGCAAGAATGGAACAACTGAAAATTATGCCAGGGAATTTTCAGGCTATTTTCATAAATAGGTACAGAAATAAAAATTAATTTTGGGAAAGAAGGCAAAATTAGACCCACATTTTGCAAAAAAAAAAAAAAAAAAAAGTAAGAGAGTTCTAACAGAGTACATACGCCACATTCTTTGCAAGGGCATCAGGAATCCAGGCAGGTGGGCAGGAACAAAACAAAGATGAGTGTGGAGTAATTTGTGCAAAGAGAAACCCATTAATTTGTTGTAAACATTTTGTAGCTTGTTACAACTTCATTAAAATCCATTAAATTACTTGAGAAATACATTCCTCCACAGTAAGTCAAATGACAAGACCAAATATGCAGCTATGACATGGCAGATCTGTTCAGACAGTATGACTTCTGCAAAATTGGTGGTGAGATTCTGACAGCCACACCATTGCTTCACTGCAGCTTGGCTCTAATCTTGATCCATAGATCAGCACCACATTTGCAGCTGGAGCACAGCAGATCCCAGCCACCAGAGCTGTTTCAACCAAACACTGCTTATAGACTGTTTTGTGAACTGAACTGAATCAGAGCACTGGGAGCCATTACAAAATAAGCCATGGAAGTACACTGACAATCTGCCCTACAACAGTAATGCAAAGACCCTCTGTGTAGGTTATTGTACACCTGTTTAGGTAACATGGTTATTCCAACAATCACAAACTATAGGGCATGTGTTACACGGAGTGGGCAGGAATATTCGCAACAGATAACAGATCGTTCACAACTGATGCTAAATGTCAGTTTCTGGTAGTGTCCCAAAAAGTGGCACTCCAAAACTGCAAAAGATTATTTCTTTTCGCACAATGGATTAATTTGCTCTTTCTCAATTCTATTTCAAATTGTCAAAACTGATTTTGAGAAAAAAAATTAACATTTACAAATAAATCAACAAAAGTAAAATGTGTGAAATCTGTCCTAAACCCCTAACCTAAAGTTAGACAAGGGGCTTTAGGATATGCTAATGTTTTGCTAGAAGTACAGATAATAAAGGAGTTTAACTAACATACTCCATGAGTAAAGTCCCATATTCTACTGAAAAACCTGAGTCATACTCATGTATTAGCACTCACTCGTCTTTCCATTTCCAAACAACAACCTACTAGTATTTCACTGACAATACATCCCCTTTCTGTTCCATATTTTCTACTTCAAGAATTTTGTTTTGTAATTATATAATTTGTAGTCTAGATTCAGTGCTCATTTATCTACAGTAAAACAAGACTTCCTCTTATATACTGTGTCTGAAAACATAAAGTAATTTCAAAAATCTCGTATTTTTAGTTATTCTTGAATGAAATGGGGACCCAGGCACAGTGCTGTCATCAGGTCACAACACAGATTGAATATGAAACACAGCATCTCAGAACAAGAACTACAACCTGAGAGACAAAGAGTACTAAACATACCATGGCACTGTCCATTCCAGCCTCTGAACCCCACTCCGCAAGGAATGCACTGGTAAGAGCCAGCAGCATTAAGGCACTGTGCATCTGGACAGGTAGTTGGAGTCAGGCATTCATCGATGTCTTCAAAAGAGAAGATAAAAGGAAATACTGGTCAAAGCCATAGTAGAACACTGAACAATAATCTGGTTACTCTGACTCTCCTCCTGCGGTACTAAAGCATTTAAATGAGTTGTGTAATTTATCTGTTAAGAGACACAGGAAAGAACAAGTTCACACAGATGTGTACCAGCAAAGGGGCATCTCTGAGAAATACAGTAGCTCATAATACATGCAAATGAATCTGAATTCTCTGTTATACTAAAAATCTTTGGTAGGTCTTCCAGAACATACAGCATATCAGATTTCTGGCTACCACAGGTAAAAATAACTTTCCTTATGTTACTCCTTTACCATACTGAAGTGCCTGAGATTCTTCCTATAGTAAAACTTCAGAAGTTCATTGGAATGACAGTAAAATTCTAACTCTGGCTTCCAAAAGTAAAGCACAACTTAACATTCTCCAATATTGCAGAGTTATTCAGCATGCAAGTGCTATTGGGAATAAAAACATAATTGTGTGAATGAGAATCAAAGAGGTTCACATGGAGTAAGGAGTTAATTTTGTCTGAAAGAAGGAACAAGCCACATCACTGAGGCTAGCAATGTTTAGGGTGAGAGAAGGACTTTGTGCATCAGGCAAGGTCCTAGATTGCCCATGACAAGCAGAGCTAGGTCCTGAAAAAGTAATGGAACTCATGTTCAGGCTCTGAGCAAGAACAACTTCTTACCCTGCCCCAAGGAAACCCAGAATACATCCAACATACGCAATCTAGAGGAGACTGCACAAAAAAAACAACATTCAAAGACAAGTTGCTGTTAAGTGACCAAGGATCAGAAGATTCTGGAATTAAAACTGTGTAGGCAGCCTCCTTGCAGTCTGCTTGCATGTGTGAGATAATTTTATAAAATGGTATTTAATTAAACAATAATTAAAATCTTTCCCGTGAAATACTTTCTTCATGCAGTGCACAGAACTAATTAAATTGTCAGTCACCTCTAAACTCAGCTTCCTAAGCTTCAGTCCTTTTCCTGCCCCAGGCCTAGCAGTTTTGTCATCTGCAATTAAGGACTGCTACTTGAGCACAGATCATAGGGAGGGAATTCACGCCTAGTTTTGAGAACAAGCTCACAGAACTCAAGGAGCTCCCAACACTCGTAATTTAACCGGATAATGCTCCAAGCTCGAGAGAATTGAATATTCCAGCTCCAAACATCTCACTGGATGTAGGCAAATCACAATTTTTCATAGAATCACAATTGTCCAGCTTAGAATACTTTCTTGTAAAAACACCAACAGGCTTCTTCAGCTGCTACAATGCAGACCTGCAAAAGTTTCTCATGAAACTGCTGTGGGAGTTGGTTTTTTTTTTTACTTAATTAACAAAGAAAATTACACTTCTGCTGTAATTTCTTCTCAGAACTGTCTGGACTGTGTCTGCCTTCAGAACATGAATGATGTACTTGGTACAGAAATTTTTAGTCAAAATAAAGTCTAAATGCAGCAAAGCATAAAAAAAAAATCACAAGAAGATTCTATAAGAATTCTTCATCCTATGCAATGATGTTCAGCTATGACTACAACACTGTTCTACAGAAACAACATATATGCACTCTTTACATTCCCCTGGCTAGGCCTGTGACAGAGCTTGTGTGAGTAGAGCTTGAAGGCAGAATGAGGATGGGGTGAGGAAGTGCAAGTGAACTGTGAGTATTGTGTGCAGCTTGGAGGATTCTTGCCTTTGTTTTTGAACTGTGGAGGGGTTGGAAGGAAGTTTTTTGTGAAATCAGAAATCTGTCAGTAGAGTGATGACATGGTGAAATGATTCCCCGAATGTATAATTTCCTTGGTTTGATCGATTAATGTAGGAGGATTTTCCCCTTAAGCAACATTAAATAACTTTCAACAGAGAATTTGGTTTCAGATATTACATTTTGTTAAGTTAAATTGTAGAAGACTACCACCACACTATTTAAAATACAAATTAGTAACAAATTTGATGTAGTGTAATAGTCTGATTTCTAGCCTAATTGAATTACAGATTCCCTAGTCACAGAGAAGATTTGCAAAGACTAGTTGTAAGAGTGGAGTCTGTGAAACATTTAAATAAATAAAAAAAAATTGGAAGAAGACTCTTTTAGCATTACTCAGACCAGCAAATATACCCATGGCAGCTTTAAGTTGCTTATTTGCCAGGCAACCTAATATGTCAGCAATTTTATTCTATCCTATGTAACTTAGACTAAAGCATAAACAAAATCATGTTTAAAATGAAATGACTTCTCGGGGTTTTTAGTTCACCATTCAAGCTGAAAATGAAAAAAATACCAGGAAAAAAGACCAAAATATCACACTAAAAAGTAATGTGAAGCTTTGAAGGTCAGATACGCTAGGATCTCCTGCAACATGAAATATCTGCTTGATATAGATATTAAAAAGTCACCCTATCATTTGCTACCTGATATAATATAGGGGAAATTAACTTTTTTTTTTTTTTACAAAAACTTAGCAAGCAGGTAAGGACTAACAATGAAGTTAGTGATTCCATGGTGAGAGATGATAAAATGGCTGTTCCAAGATTGTTCTTTACACAGTGGGGGAACTCCTTTGCAGCATCTTAAATTTAAATAGCAGGAATTGAATTGCAGTTCCAGACACCACATAATGACAAAGATTGAAGAGTACTCACAAAGGCTTCTTGTTTAAGATTGCACCCTCTGAGATTTGTCCCTTCGCAGCTCAAGCTGCAGTGCTAAGCCTCCCTTGAATAGCAGGGAATGTTAACAGCAGTAGTTTGGCACTGGTTTTGTGCTATCAATAAATGGTGCAATGAAGTGCTATCCATATCAATCATCATCACCACTAGGGAAGAGTCCAAACCTACCTTCACATTCCCCTCTCCTGTTCATTTGGTATCCACTATCACAATATTCACATCTGTATGAGCCAAGAGTGTTTATACAAAAGCCTTCTCCACAAGTGTGAGGTCTTGAACATTCATCAAAATCTGCAGAGACAAAGAAAAGTTAAGAGAAGCTGCTTCACCATCAAAGTATTGAATGCTTGCATCTCCTCAAAACTCTGCTTTAACTGAACACTAAGTAGTAAGTCTGGATTTTCGAAGCTGTTTGCAAGCCACCTCACTGCTTATAATCACAGAGAGAGTGAGTTCGAGAAACAGCCAGGGTATAGAAGGCGGCCTGGGAGCATCCCTGCGGCTGCAAACACAATGTGTGCTGCTGCATGTATGCAGTGCCCAAGACAGCACTAACCTAAGGCAGACCACAGCCCCTTCAGGCTGTTTGTGTTGCTTTGTGAAGTCTGTGGCTGTTTGCAGCTGTATTTAAAAATATGGTTTGTTTCAGCTTCTACTCATTGAAAGAATGTTGAATATTTGTATTTTACACAGCAGGTGTTTTTACTAATTGGTAGTTTTCCTAAAGAATGATGTACTGAATAAAGTCTTGTTTTTCAACAAACAAACATTTTGAAAAGGAGTATTAACTAAACAGGTGCTTTGCTCACCACAACACCTGGTGAGAGACAGTGAAATATGCTTCCAGACATCAGTCTGGTATCACTGACACGGAGGAAAAAAGAGTTGAAAAGGGGACTTTAGGAGGGTTTAGCTATGCTTCTTGAATGATTTTGATATTTTTATTTTCTATAAAGGAGACTAGTTATTACCAACGCAGTCAGTTCCATCTTCACTGGCCATGAATCCAGCTTGGCAAATACATAGGAAACTTCCTTCTGTATTTTCACAGCGTCCAAGGGAACAGAGATGTGGTGCTTGATCACACTCATTAATATCTGTAAAAGAAATGAAAACATAAGACTATAGAATAACATATATAGTTGTGATTCTTTTGTGCATTCTATGCCATGCATTTGAAAAGACTCATCTCGAGTCTTTAACTATTGGAAAAGGTATATATGTTTTCTCTTGGAGATGAAAAAAAGATGCATTAAATAGTTTTGGTTGGAGAAAAATGCTTTCATTGGCTTAGACTGTAAGAATATTGCATTGGCCTGAAGAACGTGACATGATTAGTTAAATCACCACACTCTGTGCAACATGAGCACAAGCTGCAAGCATGGAACATTAATAAAATTGGGCTGTGTTGCATAATTTGTTTTTCAATACTGCAGTTGCACCTGACAGCATGTGTCACAGCGTGAAGCTACTGAGCTTTGATGGCATGAGCATTTTATAGCATATAATCTGTAGATACAATAAACCCTTTCTGATCCAAGTTACAGAGGAACCAGTATACTCTGAATGAAGAAAAGATACCAGTACAGCTGGTTCCAAATCTGAAATGGCCCATGTAGGACCCCTTTGTGCTCTGCCTTATGCTCATCAGAGAATCATCATGTAGAATTTACTAGATTAAAAGGGGATGAAGACCTTACTTTGGAGATCTCTCGCTGTGCCTCTGGGTTGTTTATGATATACTTTCTCTTTTCAGTAGCAGGCTGAAAGGAATGACCTAACAAAATGCCTCGACTTAGTCTGCCTGCAGAGCTGGTAGCTGGGTAAATCACTGTGAGAAACAGGCACAAATTCATTCTTTTTCCAAACAGAAGTGTATTTCTTCCTAGTAGTCTGACTTTTATATACCCGACACACAGCTGAGAGGAGATGGTCTGCCTAATCACTTCTTCTCTCACATCACAATGGGAGACGTTTTCATTCCATTTAATTAAATCACACTCATTTCAGAGCAGCTGGAAGGCTGTATTAGAGACTACCTCGAAAATTTTATTTGGCATAGGAAAAAAATGCCTTGTAGTTTGGAAGCATTCAACAGAGGAAAGAATATCTGCCTGCTCTATAGAGATTTCCCCTATTTCCCCTAACCAGATTCTTCATTTCAAGCATTTCGTAGCACGGTTATTTCAGATTTTTGAAAGCATCATTTCATACCAATGCACTTCGTCTGCTGATCATTAAGTTTGTACCCCTTGTAGCAGATGCAAGTGTATCCCACAGGCAAATTAACACAGTGTCCTGCTCCACAGATATCAGGATTAACTGTACATTCGTTGATTTCTAAGCAAACAAAGAGAAATTAAATGTTAAACTTACATAGTTCAGTAAGTGCACAATACTCTGTAATCCAAGTAGAAAGCTCAGGCATGAAAACAACTGTAAATCAAGTTTGCAACTCCTGAATTTCTCTAATGGATACCTTATCTGGAAGAATCTAGAAACCATCTGCGCTTTTCCTAGTGACATAATGTTATGTCCCATCCAAGATCTATAAATCAGTACATAAAATTTAAAGTAAAATGAAGATGAGATAAAATAAAATATATATGGCTCAACCTTTGCATTGCACATTACTAAAATAACAGCAGTGAGTTTCTGATTACAGTGGCTATTCTGATTTACAGAATACTCATCTATTAATGCATTTTGTAAGATAAGGAGATTCAGATATGGGCAGCATTGGATGCTAAATCCTTACAGTAGTTTTAGAAATTCCCAAAATATATGTGTTACTGCAGAAAATACTAATGACTGTCTTCAGTTGCAACAAACTAAGGTTATACTGCAGTATGGAATTGTAATTCCTGAAAAAGAAGAAATTAACTGTAAAGAAGAATTGTTTATCTAGACTATTTAGAAATAGGTCACATTTAAATTTAACTAAATTTTAAAGTACAGAAATAAGGCACTCAAAAACTTCTCAGCTTGAACTGCAGTCAGTTTTTAAAATCTTGTTTAGGATTTTGTCCTACAAATCTTACTGCACTTTTACTTTATTATCTCTGAACAACATATTGATTTATAGCACAGAGCAATTTCTAGTTCTACTAATTTTCCTGAGGAAATAAAAAACAGAACATGGAAAATTACCATTTTCTTTTTATTAACTGATGTAAGCTTCCAGCAAGGTAACTCTCTCCCTGTAAAGAAGCTGGGAGCTGGCTGGCAGAAGGGGCACAGTCACAGAAGAGCTGACTTCCAAGTTCCAGTTTGATGATCACAACTATTTTAACCTTTGTATGAGATTGATGAATTGTAATTACAGCAAACTGAAGACAGCAGTTGAATGCTTACAGAAGGACTGGATACTTTCTCTACTCTTACAGTACATTCAGGAGGATTTAACTGCAGACAGAACTGTACAAATAACTAGGTGATTTAGACCCTGTGTGCATTGCATCAACTCAAAAATCCATTCCTGCATGAAGGAAAGCCATTTTGAAGAGTTCATTTTTTATTAAAGTATGTGAAATTTCTCCCTCTGAATGGAAACCAGGAAACCTCTTTGTAGGCCTAAATATCTCTACCATATATAAGAGTGCATCTTACAGTATTTACCAGGATATTGCAATCACTTCAAAGCCTGTGTTCATTCTGGTTCATTCTAACCAAAGTGAATTGCAATGCTGTCATGTATACAAATATGGTACATTCACCTTTTGGTTTCTAAATGTATAGCAGAAGAAATTCTGATGTCCTTTCGACACAGCTGTCATTTAGACAAATTTCAGCTATGGCAGGTGCATTACTTGCATTTCTGTTATTTTCACTTCTTGACACATAGATGTAGACGATGCAACTCTAATATATCAAAAAAGGATGAAGCACGAACATCAAAGGAACATTTTAAAATAGATCTTACAGTAATGTCTCACCTGCTTTTTGTAGAACATTCTGATCTACATCCCTTCAACTCTACATCCCTCACTGAACATCACCATGTATACTTCATGAAAACACATGGAGACTGTCTAACAACCTGACTTGTATTCAAGAAGTATTCAGTTCTGGACTTGCCTTGCAGATCTGCAGAGAAAGTCCAGAACTGAATCTGAGGTGAATTATTAATTTTATCCTTTACTTGTGGATACAAAAATGGCAGGTACATCCTGGAAGGACCTGGTCCTGGCTCCCTTGATAGTAGCCTCATTGCTGGGCTGTTCTGCACTTTCTCCAGAATATTCCTCCTGTTCTACAACCACATTCTCTTCACTATGGTAATTCAGCAACAGCACAGAACAATAGCGTCGGGGACTCAGCCTTTTCTTAATTTATTGCAGTTCTAAAAGAGATGTACAATACCTGTAACTTGAGTAGGTGCAATAACTTGACTTGCACTTGAAGTAGAGACTTCGGGAGCAACTTCAACAGGCAAAGGAGGGGATGTTTTCTCAATCACTGCTGTGTGACATGGAATGGAAATCAATCATATCCAAAAAACCCACCTTAAAGCATTCAAAAAACACAACCCTTAAAGAATTCACACATGAATAAGCTAGGCACTATGGAGATTTTTGTTTATTCTGCTTTGACCTACAGTAGAAAAAAACCCGTGTAATTGGGGTTTTCATCTTTCTACTGCTTGTGAAAAGAAACTCTGAGGTGCTAAAGAAAGCAAACACACTTGCAAAACTTTTGCAGCAAAAGTTATGCATAAATCTGTAAAGACCCATCTAAGCATAGTTTCCTCTTGAAAGGAGTACAAGGCTTCACCTCTACTGACATTAAAATTCTCATGCACATAATCCAGGATATGACTTCTTCTTAAAATATGTCTTTATCTCCTAAACAAGTCACCAAGCCAATGCCAACCTCTCAATTCCTCCCACTTCTGCTTCCATGATTTTTTTTTTGAGCATGGAGAAATTGCGTTTGAAGCTCCAATCATTTTTTCATTAACCTCTGTTAGAATTGCTACTTTCCCTTCTTTTAAGAACTGTAAGCACTCTCTCATGCTGAAAGAAAATATAAAATAAGTTACCTGGAAACTGTGGATGCAGGTTAATTGTTGAAATTCCAGGAGAAAGCTGAGGCTGCCCAGGCTCTAGATAAGGCTGCTTTTCTCGATCAATGGAAGCTAATTCCTAGAATGATTAAAAAAATATAACAGTCTGAAAATGTTCTCTTAATTCATAGCTACCCACAAACTCCTGGCTTGAGACACTGCTAACATTCTCACATGAGTGGCTTTTGATAGCAGATCATTAATCACCACCAATTTAAACCTGAATGAACATGGAACACTATGTTTATACAATAGCATACAATTTAACATTGATTTTACTTGAAGCAGCCATTTCCAGGAGCTTCCAATTGTGTCGTTGGCTTTGTCCCTCCATAATTCTCCCATTCTCTGGCCCTTAATTGCTTACAAATAGCATTTGAATGCAGTTCAGCATCACACAAAAGTATACAATCACATCTAGGTGTCTGACAACTGTGAAAGGTTCCTTCTTAGCTACTGAACCCATCATCTTATTTTCATAGAAATGTTAGACGCTTGTATGTCTGTAGGAAAATGAAATGGAGCACAGCTGCAATTATTCACAACAAATCCCATTATCTCCAGCACAGAGAACCTGAAACCTCCAGAATGGGGACTTGACACAGATACACACTTGCTCTTCTCCAATGAACACAGGACACCCTAAACAATGAAATTAACTTAGGCACTAATACCAGTCTCATAAGCAGGTGTCACAAATGCTTCTCAAAGCTTCATAATGTTTCTCTCTGATTTATTTTCTCTACCTCTTAGTATCTGTGTCTCTTCTTCACACTCTCAGCATTTTTCAGTATCCTCTTTAAAATACAGTCTCCAGAATGGGATAGAGTGATATATACCACCCCCTCCACCAAATGCCTCTAAGAGAGGTTAAAGCAAAGTAATCTCTTTCCTGTACCTCACTACCTGCCTGTTATTGTACATTATAACAAATGAGCTCTTTTTGCCTCAGGGTTTGAACGGTAAGTCCACAGTGACTTGTTTGTTCATCATAAATTCTAAATTCTTCCAGTTATCTGTATCCCATCTCATACATGGTCTGCATTCTAATTCCTAGATAAATTACATCATGTTTTACCTGATCAGGAGCTGCAGTTGCCACTAAAACCAGAAAGAAAAAAAGATAATTAATCAGTTTTCACAAAACATTTTATTATAATTTTTATTTTGTCACATTTGAAAATGGTTGTCGCCATCACACAAAAAATTCAGGCTCAAACCTCATTCCAAAACAGTGGAAACATGAAATCATGTTCCTGAAGCAAGTGTAAAAACTAACCTGAAACCAGAATAAGATTCTACACACCATCTAATATTTATTTACTCAGTATTCAGCTCCCTTGTAGATTTCTCAAATGTTTACCTGCTTCCTCAGAAACAATTTGACAAGCACACAGGTTATTAACTCACTGATGAAACCTTTCCAATTCCTTCCAAGGGATATCAACATCTGTAAACACTTTAAAGGTAAATTAATGTCATAATGATATATAATTTACCACTACCAAATTTGGAAGGATTTATTGAAGAAAAAAAAAATCAAGTTTTAAAATTCATCTTTTCTTTAGACAAGTAAGAGTGGTTTGGGGTTTTTTTTTCCTCCACAAATATAACTTTTTTTCTGGGAAGGAGCGGTAGGAATTTCATATAAATTCTTATTTTCTATTGCAGCCTTCCTTTTTAGAATTCATAAATATATATATAT
>VXBC01001712.1:182598-235814 GCA_013399945.1 Ploceus nigricollis | reverse complement strand
TATAATTTTTTAAAAAGTCTTACAACAAATATGTACTATTTCTGATCATAAAAATTATTGAGATTAAAGCAGTCTCGCTCTGTCTCCATGGTCTCAGCATCTGGCAGGACCTACCCACAACCTGTGAGAAGTAAATCCCGTGATGCAACACACTGGGCATCATGGAATGCTCTGCTGTGGGGAGTGGTGCCTCTTGGCCCTGCACTGCCTGCAGCTGCCATGCAAAGAAACAAACCATGGAAGACACATGCACAGAAATAGAGAAAGACTAAATTTCCCCACTCTCACCTTCTTGTACAGCCATCTCAGTCTCACTTTTCTGTGAGAAGGTCAGTGCCTCCACTGGCTCTTCCTTTGCTGGGAGAGGTGGAGGAGAAGTACCTTTAGCAACAGGTTGAGTAATCGGGGTCTTGCCAATGGCAGGTGGCTGTACTCTAACTGCAGGGTGATGATATAGCTTGTTTCTGTGAGGGCCAGAAACCGTATAACCCATTCCACCAGGGCAGATTTCCTTAAAAGCAGCTAGATTTGGGATGGGAAAATATTCCTTTTAGGAGTCTAAAAGTGCAATATGTTGACATAGTGGAAAATATAATGACTACCAACCACTAAGAAATTTAATCTCATATTGTATATACATATTTACAAAAAACTTCTTAAAGAGAAGCTATGCATAGCATGCTAATACGACTGAGCAATCTCCCAAAAGCATGTTCTGGCTGTTTTTCCCAGGAGGTTTCCACTCCAATTTACCATTTTTCTTCAGTTATGCTTATCTGTCAATATATCAATATTTTTTTAAAATTAATCCCCTTCAAACAGTATATCCTTTCTATGTATTAATTCAAATGTGCAAACAGTCTTTATCATCTGTACTGCATAATGAATGAAGACCACTACTGCTATCATTTTCTCTTTTGTAGAAATCAAAGGGAAAAAGCTCCCCAGCCCTGTACTAGAGGAGCAGAACACTATCAACCAGTATCAACACTGATCCACAGGATCCCACCTGACTACATCAGAGGCCTCATACCAGTCCAGATCCAAATTCCACTGAATTGAAAAAGGCTGGCTAAAAACAAGATGGGGATCATAACAAGCCAAATCACTAATGGAAGAGAGGGGAAAAAACCTTATTTATAAAGTTGCTACAGAAAAAAGTTAATTCAAGTCAGGCAACAGCACTTGCTCTATCTCTACAGCTGCTCTATATGAGCATCATGTTTTACAGTTCTATTGGAAGAGTAAAATGAGAAAGAAATACAAGTCAGTCTTCCTCCCCATCAAAGAGAATAGTTTATACTCCTGTCAGGGTCAGGGAGACCTTTAGGAGTCTTGAGGGGGCAGTGCTTCATTGTCCTTCTAGATAAAGCCATGGTGGGATGAAACAAAAAAGATTTCATCTCCTGTGTGGGAATTCTTACAGCTGCCTGAGGAATGTGCCAAGTGGGGCATTGGTAAGTTCACAAATTCTGCTTTGAACACATCAGGGTTTTAAAATGAATTACCATCTAAAATAAAAGCACAAAGTACTAGCTAAAAGCACTCTACATAGTTAAACTATACATTAATCACAGTATGCATTAACTGCACAACGTGTTCTGATGTCTTAGTAATAGAAAATATGAAGGGTCAAACTAATTAAATTGAGTGGATTCAGAATGAGGAAATACTTTTTACTGGGACATCTAATATCAAGACTTGCCATAAAAACGCCCAACTGAGGCTGGGAATTGTGGTCAAAGGAGTAAGACAGAAAATTTGATGTCTGTCCCTTCAGATGCATACTTAGGACATAGGAAATCTGGCTTCAGGTCGTAATCTCTCAAAAGTTAAAAGAGAAATGTGAGCCTTATTCTACCACAGCTCTGATAAGTGCCCTCAACACCTGGGCATACAAATCTGGCCTCTCAGTGTCTCTTTAGGAGACAATTTACTTTGTACAAATATTTTAGAAGCTTTTTCTTTTAGTGGTTTTTATACTAACATGGGATGCTGCAGTAAATACATTACCCCCTTCTGGAGTATCCCACTTTCACACATTTTTCATAGAAAACTCTGAAACATTATGAATTTAACCTGTTACAGAAAGGAACATGTTTTTAAATCATGCAAGTAGTCATTAAATGGGAAAAACTCATCAGAATTTTCTAACAGATTTTCTCTCTAAAGTCTTTTCATTGAGAAAAAAAAAATCACTAAAATAACCAATTCTATATGATACTCAATATATTTTTGTGACTATATAGCAGTCAACATAAGGATGTATTCTGTGCTCCACTATACACATTATTGGGCATAAAGCCTCATGCAATATTCTCACAGATGTAAAACACCTGCACTTAAACTGCAAGTCATCTCATGAGAATAGATTTTTTTCTCCACTAAAAAGCCATAGAAACATTATTTATCCAAAAGTGAAGTGGAGTTTTAAAATCCTGATCAATGATCTAGTGACCCAATGGTCATGCAGGAAACAGTGGCTTTAAAATCTATTGAAATGCTCAAAACTGTTGGTCACTTTCATTTCTGTAAGTCAAACTTCAGAAAGTAAGGAATCTGCTGGTCTCACCATATCTCTGATAGTAGCTCTGGATTTCCCAAAGCAGCTAGCTGGTTTGAAAATGTAAATCTTTACAAAATACTTCAGAGAAATACATGACCTGTATCATGACAGTGACATCTGCAGCAGCAGCTTCAAGGAAGCACAGTGGATTGTCACTACAAATACCTGCGCTAAAATACTCAAGAGACTGGACATCATATATATTACAACAAGTAATGATGCTTCTAAAACAGATTAATTTGACTATACATTTGGGAAAAAAGATAATATTAAATTGATTTTGATTGAAGACTCCATGGGCATTTAAGTTTTAAAGCAACATCGGGGAATAAAAAGTACTTGAGAACAGTGATCGGTATCTATAATATGTGGTATCTTAATCAATAACCAGGCAAAGTGAGAGTGGTGACCAAACAGGCTGATATTTTTGAACTCCTTATATATTTAAATAACAGCAGAACTCCAAGGGAACATTCATAATACAAGAGAGCTTTATGTATCAAGTAAGGAATAGCACATTCCTTAAAATGGAAGGTAAAGATAAGAAGGAAGGTGAGAAAGCCGAGATACTACCATGCATATCTACTAACTGTAACACAATGTCCCATGTTGCTCTGCAACTGAATTCTCAAAAGCTGCCATCGTTTCACCAGAGCCTTTAACAACTGAAGATTATTAACTACATTTTGGGTTAATTTTCCTCTATCTAAAGTATATACTCTGGTGGTTGTTTTGGTTTTTTTAGAAGCATGCATAACTAATTAGGGGGCAGGGGCCAAGAGCTTGTATTTTTAGTGGGAAGTTCTTACCTGTTCCTGGCAGTGGACACTTCTCACAGTGTGGGCCCCAGGCTTTGCCAACACTGCAACAGCAAAGCTGCTTGCTGAGCTGAACAGAAAGAGGATGCATGCATTGCTTTCCTGCACTAACAAACCGGTAGCAGGGTCCTTTCTCTTCAGCAACTACAGGGTTATCAGCTGCAATGAAAGTAGAAGAGAGGATGGTACTGTTCACATGAAAAGCAAAACAGAGAAACACCACTAGATTTCCAACACCACTTAAACAGATTAATATTCTATCAGCAGAAGTTCTATTTCCAACACCTATCTCAGATGAGAATAACAAAATTAAAAATAGTTATTTTGCATCAAACACTCCTGAATTCCAGCTTACTCTAGATCAAGGATAAGAAGTATTTGAAAGAAAAACAACAACAAAAAAAAGTAAATTTAAAACCAGCAGTTGCCATGCTGCCACAATAAAGAGTGAGAATCATCTCTCTCACTTGCACAGAGCTGCTGAAGATCAGCTACTGGCACTACACAGTTGTGTCAAGCTGTAAAGCTAAAGGAATGTCCATCTATAAGTAGGCTATGTCAATAAGTCTGCAAAAGCTTTAAGTATCATACATGACATTTTTTTTTTTATAGAAGAGACAATTACATTTCTACATTTTGTTATGCTTAGTTTTAATGTGGAAGAGCCATAAGCTATGATTAGTATGAGGTAACAGAAAGCTAAGCTCCATCCAGCTTTCTAATTTTCTGAGAAATGAGTTGGGGACAGAAAAAGAAAGGTGACAGATGAGAATAGCTGGGCCCAGTCAAATAAATCTTCATCTGAAATGTAACTAAGTATCTAATTTGGTACTTTGATTAGCAGTATTACTTACGTATGCATCTTGAGAGGGTAGGATCTGGAACAAATCCCATTTTGCAGGTACATCTGTAGCTGCCCATGGTATTCAAGCACTCACCATTAGGGCATACTCCCTGCAACTGACACTCATTGATATCTGTGGGAAAATTGAAAAAATCAGATGCTGAAACATGTACTAATACTTCTCTTTCTTCAGAAGCTCTCTCTTTTTAAAAAAATATATGAAGGATAACTGTTACAAGTTAACGCTCTAATCAACACTTTTCCCCATACTGACATGTGATTTATAACCTTTTAAAACACTGCTGAGAACATAATGGAACACAATTATATTTATACATCATTCTTAAGTACTCTGAATTAGAAAAACAAATACACTTTGACCGGCTTGTCAACCCTTCTTCTCCTGACTAGATGACTGCTTGCACAGCTCAACACAGCTCACAAAAACATTCAAAGAGACAAGTTTTAACCAATCTAGTATATTTTACAAATGGTAGAACACTGCTTGCCACATTTAATACAGTTTTTATTAGTATTTATATTTAAGAGTGCTCAATGGTCCATTATGCTGAAAGAAGCACAATGCAAAAACATCATCTGTAGCCCAAAGAAACTTGATGACAAGAACATGCTTCAGGGAGCACAGAACACACCTGACACGGAAAGAATTTTAGCTGCTGCAACAGCAACACAACTTCTGAACAATTATGTTGAACCTGAGTCAGCAGTGCCCTGGCAGCCAGGAGGGCCAGCCCTGTCCTGGGGGGCACCAGGCACAGCATTGCCAGCCAGGCAAGGGAGGGGATTGTCCTGCTCAGCTCTGGGGTGGCCTCACCTCGAGTGCTGGGGACAGTGTTGGGTGCCACAATATAAAAAAAGACATGAAACTATTAGAGAGTGGCCAAAGGAGGACCACGAGGATGGTGAAGGGCCTTGAGGAGCAGCCATATGAGGAGCAGCTGAGGTCATTTGGGCTGTTCAGCCTGGAGGAGACTGAGGGGAGACCTCACTGCAGCTACAACTTCCTCATGAGGGAAGAGGAGGGGCAGGCACTGATCTCTGCTCTGTTGGTGACCAGTGACAGGACCTGAGGGAATGGCCTGAAGTTGTGTCAGGGGAGGTTTAAGTTGGATATTAGGAAAAGGTTCTTCACCCAGAGGGTGGTTGGGCACTGGAACAGCTCCCCAGGGAAGTGGTCACAGCACCAGCCTGACAGAGTTCAAGAAGTGTTTGGAGAACACTCTTGGGCACCTGGTGTGATTCCTGGGGATGGTGCTGTGCAGAGCCAGGAGCTGGACTCAATGATCCTTGTGGGTCCCTTCTAACTCTGCATATTCTGTAATTCTGTGAACTGCTTTAATAAAGTTTGCTGTTACTAGGCCACCTGTGCAAGTGTTGCTTTCAGGGTCTGACTGAATAATCCTCCCATTCCCCAAGCATTGGGCCTCAGGTCTATATTACACTCATGGTTGCATTTGTAGTTCACTTACTCTTAAAACAGGACCTGTCTGATAAGCATCTGGATACCATCTGTAACTAAGTCAGCCAAACTAGGTTTTTATTTCAGGGGACAGCAACAACATAGTTTGCACTGATAATCCAAACGTCAAAACAGTAACAAAAATAAAATGTAAAAATCCTCTAATTCATAATTATCTGTGTCATAAATTGCAGTCTCTTCTTTCGGAAAAATTGAGAGAGTAGATTGAAATATACCTACCTTAAAATACGTATATCTATTATTTTCCATCAGACTTTTCCTCCCTATCCTTAAGGCTAGGAAAAAACACCTACCTTGCTGGGTAAACAAACTTCATGTGGAAGTTAGAAATTCCAGCTAGTTCTTTGAAAATCAGGTATTAGTGATCATTTAGCTAAAATATATAATATTTATTATCTTTCCTTTTAGCTTTTATAATACCAACTTCATGATATTTGACTTCATTATATGTTGCTTCCTAATTCAACACCATCACTAAGGGTAAGAGGTTGAACACACACAATGTAACAGATGTGCCAAAGTTTGCATTTGGAAACCTATAGAAAGATTCTTTCTTCTTCATTTTTCTCCATTAATTTGGCTACCTGTCCCATGACACAAGAGTGCACAGTACAGCAGACTCTGGCAGTTGCCATATCAGCCACATTTTTTTCCAAATACTGCATTGAGCTTATCCCTCAGCTCTTCTAGTGCTATACCTAATATAATATCTTGACACCACCTGGATAAACTTCACTTCTATGCACTTAGCAGCATGTGACAAGGAGTAATAATTTATATCCTAGAACTTGGGATGAAATGTGATGGAAACCACATGAATTACAAAGGATCAGCTCTGCCTCAAAGGAATTTTCAAGTGAAATTCCCAGACTATGTGACTTTCTGACCTCAGGGGGAGCGGACTATTTAAAGAGGAGAATGGTATAGGAAAAGAGCAGAAAAACCAGCTGAAATATTTTTGTATAGCAGTCTACTTTTTCTCCTGTCCAATGTTTAAGCAGGATGACATCCCATATAAGAATAGGAGGATCTCATATAAGGATTGCATTAATACAGAATACTTATGAAGCTAGACATTTTCAGATGCACTTGAATTTTATAAAGTTTCTTCATCAGATTAGGTTCTTTCTTTTACCCTGAAATCTCAAAATATGATCGAAGGCATCTACACAGTCCCAACTGATCCCAGAAGGAAGATTATCACTATTTGAATGCCATTATAATTTGTGAGTATTAAAGAAATGAACTTAAATCTTAACAGTTAGCAAACTAAAGACATTATTGAAACATCCCTAAATAGAAACACAGTGATGCTGCTGTAAAGTTGTTGGGAGGAAAGGGCATATTACTAATGTTCTATTTTGTAAAATTAGGCTCAACTAGGACCTGATGGAACAAAAGACTCTGAAATATCTAGAAGCTCATACAAAGAAAATACTGGAACACTCAAGAACCCTCTATTGAATTTTCTATCTGTTGGCAATTTGGGTTGTCAGATCAGTCTTCAAATGCTAAACCACAGAACAATTCTACTTGCTTTGATAAAGCATTTTCTCTGATGTCAGAAATAAGCTAGAGGAAGAGATAGAATCCTTTACTCTGAGTACAGGAAAAATGTCATTATCTGGGCTCATTTCAAAATGAAAATCCCCAACACAATTACACAAATTACACATACACTTATGAACAAAAACCCCATACAGATTTTGGAGGAAGAGGAAATACACAGAAGAAATTGATACACATAATGAAAATAATTTCTCTACTTCCTACATTGTAATACCCAGACATTTTTAAATAACTTTCTCCCTTTCCAAATTCTCAGTATATGTTTTTCTTTATAGGAAAATTAACATATATAACTGCAGGAAAATGGAAGATATCTGCCAAACAACATACATAATGTATCCCTTTTTTGATGACTTTTTCTGGAATTAGAATTAGCAGAAATGCTTTGTCTAATGAAAACAGCATTGAAGTTTTACATCAGCAAAGAAGACAGCTTATTTTAAATAATGACAATTTGACTTCGATTTTACAATTCTTATTTTCAGTAAAAAGACTAAGTTTCTTGTTTGTTAACCATTAAAATACATTGCTATTTACATATATGTCAGCATGAAATGGATGGCACTTTTTCTTTCTGTCTAGGAGAATAATTCTACCCTTCTACATGTTTTTAAGCAAGGTAAGTAATTACATGACTTAACATAAGTGCATTTGTATTTTCAATGTTAAAAATAATTAATGATGCATTCTTCACTTATTAGATAATATAACTTTACTCATCTGCATCCACCTTCATTTTAAGGAATGTTAAAAAATCTATATATGGATAAACTTTATTATTTGAATATTAGAAGTATGAATGTTTCAAGGCATTATTTCCTGGAGTGGCTGGTTTGTGGATACATGGGATCTTCCTATAATTCATGAATACAGTCATCCTTCTTTCCAAATGATTCAACTATCCTGCAGGAAACATTCCAAGATGCTGTCATTATTGCCTCTGTATTCAATCTCTTTACAGATAAACTGTTCTTGTATGTCTTGTACTAAAAACATAATTCCCCACTCACATGAGCTCTGCTATTGCTATTTAATGTGGGTGCTGCTACATTTAAGTACCAGCTCATATAGATGTAAATATCAACTAACATTCCTTCTAGAGTTACTGATAAAGATATTCCTTTTGCTAAATTTGTCCAAATTTTAAAGTTAACTTCATCGTGCATGTTCCAGTGTCTCAGCATAACTTAATTACAGTGTATTTTAATGCCTCTTTTCCTGGTCATTTCTACTCAATGAGCTCATAGAATAACTGAGCTGATGCTCTATGCTGAATTACACAAGCTCGTCTAGGGATTCCAGAGAAACAAGCCAGAAGCTAATAAAAAAAAACTCTCAAATTTTCAAAAGAAACATATATACAACATAGGAATAGTGTTTATTTAACAACTTGAGCAGAAAAAAAAAAAATTCCTCCCAGATTTACTACATACTTCACTTCAGACTGTGGTAAAAGGCCACCTGTCCAAACNAAAAAAAAACTCTCAAATTTTCAAAAGAAACATATATACAACATAGGAATAGTGTTTATTTAACAACTTGAGCAGAAAAAAAAAATTCCTCCCAGATTTACTACATACTTCACTTCAGACTGTGGTAAAAGGCCACCTATCCAAACTGATTCTTACCACCTGCCAGCCTGCCCAGCTGTGCAAATTGCATTGGAATCAACTTGTTCAAGCAGCTTGAAAGGAAATCTGATTCAAGATTAGCAGACTTTTTTTTTTTTAGCCCTCTATTTCTTGTATGTGGACATTAAAAATATTTCAATTTTACACTAGAATAGGAATAAGAATTCATTTGCTCCATTGTAAAAACTAGAAAAAAATGTCTGAATAATGTCTTGTGCACAAACTGATGGCATGCTTGAGGAGTAATTTGAACAAATGCCTCCATCTACACAGAGGAAATACTAAGGGGCTAGGTAGTAGTACTATAAAACCACACATATGCAAATAAAGCTTTCCGAAGACCAACTCAATATAGACTTTCAGTTTTTGAGAAAAGCAAAGCAGTGAAGATCCATTGGTAAAAAGCCTCTGTACCAGTGATACAAAAAAAAAAGAGAATTCAAACAAAGAGATATTCCACACAGCACCTCACCCTCACATGGTTCCAAAAGAATGCTCACAATAAGCACTGTCATTTATAATTTATACAGAACTGGTAGATAAATAATTGATTTTTTAACAGTTGGTATTTGATAATATGAGTGACTTGACCCTTTCTCAATGGTAATAAATGGGTATAATTCCACTGGCATGAAAGAAGCATTGTCAATTCTGCACTGACTGACAGCCTGACCCTTTGCTGTTACCCTTTAGTATTATCCATGCCAAATATGTGGAACTGGTCCTTGGCACACTGTGTCCCTGGATTTGGTAGTCCATCCCCATGAAAGTCTGACTCATCCTTACAATCAGTTGAGATGGCGGTGGAAGCCAAATGCCATCCCAGCGGCCCTGTTGGTGACTCTGCTCTCACAAGTTCACCCAAATACACAGAAGCTTTGCCACAACCAGGGTCTTAACAGTGATGCTGCAGCACAGATGAGTCTGCTGTGACTCAGCTCCTCCTATACCCTTTTCTAAGCACAGCTTGATATATGGTGAGGTCAGCCACCACGCTCCCCAGAGCCACCACCATGCTCCCAGCTTCAAATAACCCAGACACTGTAACCAAACTGCTGCTAATCTGTCCCACTAAGGAGAATTTAAAACAGTCCCTCTTAACAACAACAGTTGGTGTTTGATACCTTCCCACACATTTTTATAGGTCTTCTGGGTGTTAGGTCAGCCTGCTCTCAGAAAATGCAATGTGTTAATGACTCACTGCCACTGAATTTCCTGGTGAAAAAAGCAAGCTGTAACAGCCATTTTCTAACTGCATGCCTGTCTGCTTATGTGGAGAGTACGACTATGAACACAGTACTATCTTCGTGAATTAAAAAAACCCAACAATAACAAGAAAAAAACAATCCTCAAAACAAACCAAGCAAAGCAGGAAGGCGGGAACAATATAAGATGGTTCATTTAAACAAGTAAGCACACAGTAACACTGAACTTGCTATAAACCATGTTAATTATATAGCTTTACTAAGTCCAAAACCAGATTCATCTTCAAAGAACTTTACATCCATTATTAGAAGATAAAAGATGGAAATTAATTGATAAGTCAGATAACGAAAAGAAAATTTACTTTGCACATATTTTTTTTCTCCTTGCTTTCTATGAATGTTCACAAAGAAATTTTATTTGGATTTTTGTCCAGTGTAAGGCAATCATCAAGGTTTCATATTAGAAATACCCCAAAGCACTTTACTGGAATCTTGGTCCATGTATATTTAACACAATCAGATGAAGAACTGTTTTTACTCATGACCACACATAGACATTTACATGGGCTGAGTATCACAATACTAAACTAAATTTTGTTCAGTCTAAGTGCAGGCAACAGTTAATATCACCTATTTTCTTCTAATAACAGTGATTTAGAGAAGTACTGAATACCCCAGAAGAAATAAAAAATGCAGGAAGCTTCTGAAAAACAACCTGACCCTTATCTGTTACTCTTCTCTAAACAGTTCTTGCTTGCCTAAAGATCAAAACCTCCAGTGATTTTTCAACATCTCCACCTATATTTCCTCAAGTACAGATTTACTTGTTCAGCTCTCTTACATACACTGCACAATGGGGAACTGCGATGACTGAAAAAGAAATGCGTCAATCAAAACTTCAAATTCTGTCATAAGGTACTTAAATTTCAGTGACAAACATTTTCACACTTAATGGAAGGTTTCCCTCTTGCTAATGTAGAGGTATTTATGTACAGAAAAGTACAATGTAGTACAATCTCTTTCTCAACTGAATGACAACGCACAGAACTCTCTGTTGGAGGGGAGGACATGCTGCAGAAGGTCTTAACTTCTAATATTCTGCTTGCATTCTGCAATTCTACACTGGCTTTTAAATTAGATTAAAACAGTGTTTGTGACTGCATTAGCTGCTGTTCAACAGTACTTTGGTTCTTTACTGGAAACCTACAAGCAACTTCTCTCACATTTCCTTGAGCAATGTTATACCTAATTCAATCACATCCAGGAAGTGAATCATTTCAGCTTTATTCCAGGATTAATGACATTTAACACAGCTTGAGTATCCTTTAGCCAAGAATAACAAACCATGCTAAGTGTAAACATCCAATCCTAGGAAAAATTCCTGTGCCTGCTTAAAATGAGATCTGTACCTGTCACTTACTGTTGAAAGAGTATGCTTTGCTTGGTTACTGTAAAACATGCCCAGTTATTTACTACGTCATAAAGCTTCTTTAATTTCCCCTTTTACTGAAATACCAAGCAAATATGGAAATGCCTTACAGCTTGCTTCTGTTCTACACATTAACAGGCCAACACAACCTGAAGGTGATGGCTGCTACAGCCAAGCAAAGTGGTGCAGAAGGACTTCTAATCAGCAGAGAGCTGCTCTGCTACAGAGCACCCTACAAAAGCTGATGGCTGGAGTATCAGCTCTGCAGTGCTTCCCTTTGGCAGCTTCCAGCTGTAAGGCTACTTAGGAAGAGAAGTTCACTGTGTTTTGGCTGTGTTAACTATTACAACAGCTTCTCAGACCACCCAGGCCCAGCTGGCCTAATGCAGAAATGCTGAGGTGGTGTAAAGCTGTCTTCTCTGCCTCCAGACTAGTAAGTCATTCAGACACACGGAGCAAGGACACTGCCCACCCTTTTCGGATAGTGAGCAATGCCCATATTTGGTCACAGAATGCAGGAATTTGAAACATTCCTATAAAATTAAATTCATTCTTTCATTTCCAGACTTAGCACATTGAATTTATGCTTATCAAAATCATTGCTGCTTGGAAATTTTAACCACATTTACAACTGAACGTCCATGTTTATTACTGTGTTCTGCAATCTTCTGATACTATGTTATTTAAATCTATCTATTCATTTTAAAGAAAACATTTTTACTCAAGAAAAGCAGTCCATGAATTCAAAAAGGTCAGGGGTTACTGCAAGAATTTTGAACAATGTAAATGCAAAAAAAATTAGCCTTTGTTTTTTGAAAGAAACCACTGCTACTATTGATGTAAATAATGCAGTCAAATTTCTTTTCAGGAGAACTGACAGCTTGGAAATGATAGGTTCCACTATCAAAATGGGACTGAGGTTTGATTTTATTACTATTTTATGCTGAAGTAACTAAAAAAGGCATTTAAAATTTTCATAAACAAGGCTGAAGAATGTTAAGTGATGTAGTATAAATTTAAAAAATAATCCCTCTTCTGAAACAATAGATCTCACTTGTATCATTGAGTTTACTATATTACAAATTTGGTAGGTGATTTTTGATTACATGAATTAATGACTCAAAAAACAATGAATAAGTCCAATTTTCAAAGTCACATTACATGCACTAGAAGAAAACAACATATAATTTCACAATTTTTAATACAACACACAACAAGGCATGAAAAACTAAATATGCAACTGCTTTCAGCTAAGACAGTCATGATATCCAGAAGGTTCTTATAAAATTTGGACCAAGAATAGGAACTTCTAGAAGTAAGGATTTCTAAACAGACCACCACAGCCCTGGTAACATCACTGAACTATTCAGAATAAACTTGTGGCTAGAGACGTACTGCATCCCATCTCACCCCCCTCTGTCCCAAGTGGCTGGTGCTGGAGGACACAAGCAATCTCAACAGCTGACTACAGGCCTCAGCACTGTAGAAAGATAAATTTCTGAAGGAGGACTTCTACAGTTAGCTCTGAAATCCTACCTCTCTGTTTATCTAAAACTGACTGACTTTGTTTAAATTACTAAGTAATAAAACCAGATGGAAAATATTTGTCCCCTTCTGATGCAAAGAGAACAACCTGCCTTTCAATAAGACTCACACACCCTTAAAACATCCTGCTGTATTTAAGCAAAGAAAGCTGCCTAGATCAATTATATACTAATTAGAATTTGCCAAAGTATTTAGGCAACTTCTTAATTAAAAATGACCTAGTGGTCAGTCATTAAATGTTATTTACTAATACCTGCCTTGATAGATGTTTTCATGCTCTAAGTGCTTTAATATGTATAATAAATCATGCTGTAAATTTAGACTGGAACATATAATTTATGTCAATTGTGAAAATTTGATACATTCTGGTAAGTTAAATACTAGGCTTCACTGCAAGTGCCATCTGACTGATTGACCTCCAAACTGACTCAATATGCAGGCATCAGATTTTATTCTCCTTATGAAAATCAATTACAATCAATTACCTATTAACACCACAGAAAATACTGTTCCAACTGTTTCTGCTATAGTTACATTAACCACTATTAATATCCTCTAAGAAAAATACAATGTCCAGATTTTACTGTCTCCATTATAGTTGATTGTTTCAATAATAACTTGATTAGTGAGAATGAGAGGAAAAAGAAACAAAAAACAAGGCTTTCTTGCTAAATTAACTATTGCAATGTTTTTTAAAATCACAGAAAAAACAGTTGCTTATTCTAAGAAATGACCCACTGATTTCTGTGAGCTAGCAGAATAGCAGCAGAAGAAATCAGTCCAACTCGTTTTGTGCTTTTGCGTGGAATTTACCGGAACGCAAGTTTGCAGATCCACACTTCCCAAACACATAATCAGTGTCCAAACAGCAACCCAGCCCAGTTTCTGGAGATATATTTATTTCTCACTATGATCATCACAAAAGAACTTCTTTGAAAGACAGTTGTTGACTTAGTGAGTAACATTAAACAGCATTTCTTATTAACGATGCTCTTTTATTACTTAAAAGGAGTAAAATAAATATACAACATGCAAAGAAAACAAATTTATTACTGTATTTTAGGGACAAATGTAGGAGGGAAGAATATACCTTCAAAATTTATCTTAAATCATGATGAAGCCAAGGGAAAAGTGCTTCAAGTCCCCCAAGCATGTGATTATAGAATTTGATCTATCAACATACAAGTATTAGTTTCTGCAAGCTCATAAACATTTAATTTTAAGAATATAGGGACTTTCCAAGAACTTCCATGCACTTCTTACTTCATTGCAAAACAACAAGCATTCAGGTATTTTTCCAGTTCTTCAAGATAAGATTTCTAAAGTGCTCTGTTGGCAATATGTTAGTTTCCTGAAAAATGAATCTAACCTTTTCACCAGCTGTTTTTTCCATTCTATTTCAGTTTTCCAAGAAAACCATTAGCACACTAAGGAAACAGTAAGTATAACTTCAAGCAGGGAACCAGAAATCAGCATTGCATGTGGATTCTAACAAAGAAGTTGCAACACTGATAAGCTGTATTTTGGCTCTAATGACAGCCTTAGGGCATCCATGTGTGTACATGTAATAAATCACCCCATTGAAAAGATAATTACCGAGGGGGGGAAAAGATTTCTTGATAGTAATTACACTAAACTGCTTGAATTAACATACCCACAGATGGTTCTTTGTGGTCCTACTTACACATTAGAGAGAAGAATGCTTGATTACATTAGTTCACTCACTTGAAAGGAAAAAAAAACAATGATCCAGTAATTATTCACACTAATACTCCTTAGTTGATGAAGCCTATGTAGACTTTTGACTGCAAAACCAAAGTAGAACAAAAGGTTAATTAGGCTTTTAGGCCTGAGTTTTCAAAGGCAGTGAAAGTTGGACAACATCTAGGTGAAAAAAAAAAATCTCTTTTAGCTGCAGGCAGGGATTCAGAAATATATCCCCGTTACTATTTGGTCTGGCAGCCCTGGCCCTTTCTAAGCACGGACACAGCCTGCGTACCCTTTCAGCAAAGAATAATCTAATTAAAACTCACACTTGCATATGGACATGCTGTTCCACTTCCTTCCAATTTAATTGTAAGGATTCTTAAAGGAATATGAATACTCCCACGCCAGCAGCTTAAACAGTTTTCTTCTGCCATCTGCGGCTGTCTGTGTTAGTGATATGGACAGCTCTTTCTTCATCAGCCCTGGCTTCTTCTCTTATAGAAAAGCATGTCTGCTTCAGATAAACAAACAGGACACTTCTGGCTGACCCATTGAGTAGCACATGCTAACAACCATTTCAGGGCTGAAATGCACCCTGCCAGCAGCTTTCACAGATGAAGCTAGCTTTCCTGAAGAACATTCAAACAGAGGTCAAAATCCTGACCCTATGAAAGAAAATTGTAATCTTGTTACTTACTTCAATTGGACTAAATTCCATCGTGGCTTTGTTTCATGGGTATTCCTTCTCCCATTTGTATCTCCTTATTGGAGTGTATTAGTGAGCAAATTACACAGGAGCGATTTAAACCTCAGTAAAGCAATAAGGGGAACCTTCAACAGCCGCTACCAAATCCCTCTCCAGAAAGTTAGGAGATTGTCCCCATCCTAAATTCATCAACAGTCTGGTAAGATAATCCTATTATTATTTTATGATTAAACACTACATTATAAAGTTCCATGTATCAACTACAAGTTATATTTAGAGTCTACAGCTCACTCTCTTCTGGGATAGTGACAGCAGTATAAAACGAATTGTTTAAAGCCTCATATTCCTTGCAGTTTTAGTCATGTACTACAAAAATGTGTCAGGGGAAGAATTATCAAAATTCAGCACAAAATCTAATGATTAGCCTACCAGGTACAGATCTACTTCTGTACACTACCGTGGCAGTACTCAGCTCCCTCTTATGCTCCCACCCAGAGACATATATGTTCTCTCTCTATCAGCCTCTCACTGCTCAGTGAAACAACTTCCTGGCCTATTTCTGGCAACCTTCAAAAGTACCAGACCATTTCTAACTGCCCATAACCCCTGAAAACAATCTTAGTTTCCATGAAATAAGGTTTGCCAACACCTAGTGTCAACCTCTTGAACTAAATGGAATGCCCTATTTGCCTTTGAATGCCTGCTGGGTTGCAGCTGTCTGAAACCATTGTGTGTTCTGTGGGGTATACACGTGACTACTGAAGATATCAAAAGCTCCTGTCTCTCCTGGATCATGCTCAGAGGGTTGCATGAGGGCGCTAATCCATCATGGCATCTTCTAGACACTTTCCAGGGTCAAAGTTAGAAAACCTCTCTTTTGCAGTCTCTGAAAAACCTCGTGACTGATACGTGGAACAAGACAATCGCTTTCAAAATAGCTGGAACCATCTTGCTGAAATACATCCATCATCTGCATGTTTAATTCAAGGCATAAAAAGGCTGCCCATTCACATCTGACACTCACTTCCTTCACCTTTTCATTTTGCAGTCCTCATTAACAAATTGCCATCAACATCTCCCATCCCTTTTACTTTTAAGAGGACTTTACAGTCTTCCACTGCAGAGCAGGGAACAAGCTCTTGAGATGCAATTGGCAGCTCTCCTCCATTTACTTTTTTAGTATTTTGACCCATCCAGTCCTCCAAATGCCCCTACCCTGCAAGCTGGTACACCACTCGGTAGAGATCTGAGCAACAGGTAGGCTCAGATAGTGGCAGATAGCAGCTCACATCTCCCTCAGCAGTGAAACAGCATGATGTTTGTGTTTAGTGCTCTAAAAACTTTATTATTTTGGTGGGCAAATACGGTCTTTATGCAACTGGCTATTGTACAGTCCCTCACTAGCATGCAAAGTGAAAATTTTCAGTTAAATAAGATTAAATTTATGTCCAAAATGCCCACAAATATCCTTTAACATCAACTATTCTTTCATTTTATCCAGCTCTTCACCAGCACTACTATTTGTTGGGATCTCTATTGCTTGCAGTATCAACACTGATCAAGAATCCTGGCCACAGCAGTATCAGCTTCATTTGAACTTGTTTCTCCCTTTCTTCTCAAATCTCTGTCCAGAACACTACTGCAAGATTGCTTACATCGTCTCAGAGCTCCTTGTTCTTGTTTACTTGTGCTGTGCCAAACAAGTCAGACAAGCAATTAATCTTTTTCCTACATCCTCACCTGGCACCTCTGTGCAGTGCTCCAAGATAAACAGAAAGAATGAGCATTTGTCTGTGGTCATCTCTTCAGCTTTGTCAGATAGGGAGATGCAATAGACCAGGAGAATCCAAATGTCCCAAGTCTTGCTTTGTAGCTGCATGATCGTGCAGACCCCACAACCCTGTATGTTTTGATAACTTCTATATTTGCCACCAGGCAATAATAATCTCGGAGTAATACAACTAGCCCGTGTCTAACTCCATACATCCTCACCTGCACTATGCACATTCTGGAAACAGGTGGGTCACTTTACATGGCAGCCAGGTACTCATTCTTTCCATCTCCACTTGCCAGGAATGTGTTCTGGCTTTTCTCAGTACTGTTGTTCCTAGCCTCTTGAGTCCAAAAGAATTGTTCTCTGATTACTCCACACTTTCATGATAACAAAAATTGTTCTGTATTGCTAGTTTCACCTGACTTAGCTGAATGTGTCCACAGATTCACTGTTTAGCAAAAAAACTGACAAAACAATGTATTTCTACAGAAAAACAAAGTAAAAGAATCCTTATGAAGTCATATTTATACATCATCAAAGAAAATGAGGGTATACATAGAAGTTTCAGAAGTTATTTTCCCTGGAGGAAAAAACTCATTCTTACAGATTTGCTAAGATTTAGAAAGAGTCAAAAGTATACTCAACATTTTTTCCCAAATATAAATCAATGGACCGGATTAATTCATCTAAATCATCAATATCAAAGAAACTGTCAAAGAAAGCCAGTACTAAAAATAACACAACCAATTTGGGTACTATCGTACCTTGACAAAATGTAGCATTGATTCTCTTGTAGCCTTGTGGGCATTCCATCATAGGACCGAATCCATGGTAAGCTGAAAAAAAAATACATCAGTTAAATACTGATAATTTATATGCTTACACAGCCTGACAGCTAAATTATTATATAACTATATTTTAAAAATTGTAAGGTTTTGTGAAAAATGGTTAAGCAAAAAAGACAAAGAAATTAAAGATTGTACAGGCAACCTTAATTCCATCTTTTTCAGTATGTGTATCATTAAAGTCTTCAGTTATCCAGTCAAATTTGTGTTAAAAAACAAAACAAATCTTTGAAATCAGGATACCCTTAATCCTATTTGTTCTGAAATATTCAAATAATTAATTTTGCAAATCAGATACAAATATCACGTTTGGAAAAGATAAAGTTGAAGATTCATTATGGAAACATCTAGGATTTATCTAACAGAGCTGATGAATTTTAGAATAATAAACTTCACTTCACTTACTGGCTGATCGGTGTAAACAGTCACAGATATAACAACACTGCAAAACAAATACTGAATTCAATTTTGCCAAACTAGAAAGCTTTCAGTTAACGAGCTTTTTATTTCTATTTATTGTTTCTTTCCTCCATTTAAGGTTGCTTTTCAGACTACAAAAAACCGTTTATTGATTCTTAAACATCATAAATGAAAGCAGTAACTTCTTTGTATGGTTATGCACTAAAAGCTAACTTCTTGGCAAAGCCCAGTACTTTATTAAGCATATAGGACTAAACTTTTGGCACTATGATCACATAAAAGCTTTTAATAAGAGTCAAGAGATTTTTTCATAATTTGAATGTTACAACAGAGATACCTTACATTTTGTCAGGTCTTTTGCTTCATTTCAAAAGTGTTCCAAATGTTCAATAGACAAAACCCTCCCAAAACCCACCAGATTCATTTGTTTCCATCTTTACTGTATAAAAACTGTCAAGACAGAACAACTGAGTTGCCACTGATTGGCTTCCCTTCACATAATGCCTGAATTGCACACTTATCCCTGCAGCTTACTTTAAAACTGGCACTTGGTTGATTGTAATGATGGAAAAAAAAAAGGATAATTGTTTTAACTAGTTCTAAAGGTCTGCCTATTATTTGGAAAAGTTTAAGTGATGATCTTGAGTAGCAGGCTTTGGAGTGAGATAGTTTTATTTCAAATTTCAGTGAATTATTTAAAATAATTGCTTAAATAAAACATCAAGATTCTCCTTAGATATTGCATAAAGTGTAAAATGATTAAACACACATAGTAAAAATACAGCAATGTTATTACAGTTCTGAACACATACTTTTCCATCTTTACACTGACTACAATAATTTTAACACCAACTACAACTTGAAAATTTTTTCTCCTTACTCAAGTGGCAGCTACACATTTAGTTTCCAAGGCAGATTTTTCAGTCTTTTCCTAATGTTAACATTAAAATCAGTTGAAATTTAAGGAGACTTCCAAAACCACAATGCATTAGTCTGCTTCTGGTCCCCAAAAGCGTCAATGAAACTCCTAGTACTCACGTTGGCAGATCCAAACTCATAATTGCACTCATGTTCTAACCGATCTGTGTTTGCCATAACAGACCTGATTTAATCCACACTAAAACCAGGAGAGTCTCTGTAACTTTCTGTGGGCAGGAATGGTACCCTGCAGTGCAGGCTGCTGAATGAAAACAGCTTCCAGTTGTGGATGGAGACCAGCCCACAACCCATGCCAGGTCTTTCCCAGTGCTGCAACACATTTTTCCTCCCAGGGTGACCCGGCTGCTCTAGAAAGTGCAGTGATGGACTGAGGTCAGAGATCATAACCTCTCCCTCCTTCCTCATCCTCCTACTCCCACAACAAACAGGAAACTGGCAGCTTACTAGCAGCTGTTTTCTTCCTTTCAAGAAAGAGCAGAAATGTAAGCAAGTCACAGTAGAGAAGCAGCTTGTTCAGTGATAGCTGGTGATCCATGTGGGAGCTGGATGGAGTCCGACATTACTTACCCTTTACTCACCTAAACAACCTGTTTGCAATTACTAAATTAGCAAGAAGCCTGACCAATCACAGCATCCCCCATGTAACAGAGAAAGACCATTCTTCTTAAAAGCTGTCTTCTGTTAGAAGCCCTTAAAAATGGAGATCTGTTCCAAAACTTCTTTTGGTTTTCAATAATACTGAACAACCCATAAACTTACAGACATGGCAGCTGTCTCAGGCCAAGGCACTTAAATTTGCAACAGGACAAAGCCCTGACTGAGCAGTGGCTGTTACCCAAAACACTCAAGTCCTTTCAAAGATGACAGAGCCCTCAGTAAGAGCATGGGAACAAGACATATGCAAACTTATGCATATCCTTAAGTAGTTGATTGAAGAGAGAAGTGCCTGCTAGTGACACTAAAGTATATGCTTAAATATTTTGCTGAAGTGGGTTACGCAGAAGATCACAACCTGATTACATATTAATATAAAAACATGTCCACTTTTAATGAACTTTATGAGGCATAAAACCATAAAAACAAAAGGAAGTCTGTTTGCTTCCAAACCATTTACAATAAAAAGGGTAATACCAATTTAATGAAATATCAGAACAGGTCAGAATTATATGGGAAGAATGTGGGACTAACTTAACCTGTTGAGACACATGTACAGATATCACTTAACTGACAACTTACTATTTATTTACTTGACTCCCAAGTTTTTCCAGCTAATATCATATAAATTTATGTATATAATATATGCATACTCTTTTAACCACTGAAGCATTCTCAGTGTTGTAAAAATAAAAACACTTGATGAATATATATCCTTCAACATCCTCTCTAGAATTCCATTAAATCTTCTAACAAATTTACATTTATCTTTGGAAATTGTTTACTCTATAGAACTGTAACACTTGGATACTGTCACGCGGCTTAGTTTGACACCTATGCCCAAAGATACTTTGACCCAGATCCAGAAGAGATTTTTGGGTTTCAGGCTTTGCGCCGAAGTTCAAACTGAACATCTATAACATTTTAAGGTGCTGTAAGATCACTTAAACACCTGCAACACACTAAACGTATCACCTTCAATTCTTAAAAATCTAAAAATTCACCATTTGCATCCATGTAGAATTGCCATAAGACATGGCATGATTAAATAATATCATGCTTAGAATCATTCCTAAATCAAATGTAGGCTAGAGAAAATACATACACTGCTACTAAACCTTCTTGAGTCAATGAATATTCTTGAAGCAGACACCTACCAAATCACACTCTTGATATAATGACACTGTATTTTACTCTGGATAAAATAGATAGTGTACCCTTCTCTTCCTCCCTTCTTAAAACACTAACATACAGTGAAAACTCCCACCTAGAAAGATGAGAAATGTGTCCTATTATGGCTAGGAGACACAAATTCTTACTTTCCAGGAATGCTTTAATCAGAAGAAGAGGATTATTCCAAGTGGCACCATTCTCTGTCTCTTCCTGAAATCATACAGTTACATTCAAAAAAACAATTCCAAACTGAGCCAGAAAGCAGGAGTGAGCATGACTCATACTGTGAGTAATTAAGGGCTCTGGGAAAGAGACTGGGTTCCTAGATCTGTTCCAAGAATTGTTTCTACACTTTATGGGTTAGGGCATCTCCTCATAGGTATAAAATGTAGATTAGAAATTATTCTGGCAGATAAAGGAACTCTGAAGTGTCCCATCTTGAGCAAGCATGCTAGTCATTAAACTTTTTTATAACAAAAGGACATTGTTCATCTCATTAGCATTTAAACAAATTATTCGGTGCTCTGAAAAAAGAGTCGTGGACTTCCCTTTAGGAGAGGTTTTTAGGTTGGGTTCAAGTACTTCTCTGTACCCGCTTAGGAAGCATCTGTGGATCAGAAGTTTGTCACAGTCTTCCTGTTTGCTTGCTTTTAACACTGTGCTGAGCACCGTGCCATTAAGCAGCTGCCTGATCTACACATCTACTGTGGATTCCAGGCTGAGACAATCAGTATTTTACCTGAGCTATGAAGAACTAGCAAGTGTGCTTCCCTTCAAACCAGGCACCAAAAATCTGTATTAGTAGTTCCAACCAATTTTTGGTTGAAACACATTTCAGGCTTTTGTGATTTTTCTCACAGGACACTTACATCCCAAATAAGCAACATTTCACTTGTCACTATGATTCTGATGAACTAGATTTCAGTTGTAGCTCAATGGCATTGCCTGAACGCTTCTCGAACTCTGTCAGGCTGGTGCTGTGACCACTTCCCTGGGGAGCTGTTTCAGTGCCCAACCACCCTCTGGGTGAAGAACCCTTTCCTAATATCCAACTTAAACCTCCCCTGACACAACTTCAGGCCATTCACTCTGGTCCTGTTACTGGGCACCACAGAGCAGAGATCAGTGCCTGCCCCTCCTCTTCCCCTCATGAGGAAGGGGTAATTGCACTGAGGTCTCCCCTCAGTCTCCTCCAGGCTGAACAGCCCAAATGAACTCAGCTGCTGCTCACACAGCTGCTCTTCAAGGCCCTTCACCATCCTCGTGGTCCTCCTTTGGACACTCTCTAACAGTTCAATGTCTTTTTTACATTGCGGCACCTGACACTGCCCCCAGCACTCAAGGTGAGGCTGCCCCAGAGCAGAGCAGAGCGGGACAATCCCCTCCCTTGCCCGGCTGGCAATGCTGTGCCTGGTGCCCCCCAGGACAGGGCTGGCCCTCCTGGCTGCCAGGGCACTGCTGAGTCATGTTCAACTTTCCGACTGGCACTGCTCTCCAGCCTCTAGCTCTGCAGTCTCTCTGTACATCCAGGGTTGCCCAGGGGCAGGTGCAGAATCTGGCACTTGTCTTTATTAAATTTTACATGGCTGGCATGTATGCTCCTTTTAGAAACTGCATTTACATGCTACAGGAATAAAATAGATACCAGAGTCTTATTAACTATGATATTCAAACACCCAAGAAGGCTCTCTTTCTAAAGCATGTCAGAAGATAGGCATACTCAAATGCACAAAATGTTTCAGAAACTAGCAAATCAGACTGAGTCACCATAAATTTATATCAGAGTCTCCTGTGGAAGAAGGAGTCACAGAAATAGGAGTAATAGCAGATTTTCTGCTGGAATTGTATTTACATCCACATTAAGACTTACAGAGAAACACATGCTTCCAAAAAAAAAATCAAACACTGAACATATTTCCAGCATTGCTATCTGGATAACAGGGTCCTAGAAGAACTAGGTAAGAATGACTGCAATTTAATGATCTATTTTTGGCCCAGTAAATGCAGGTCCACTCCATCCGCAAAACAGAGATCATATTATCTTTTCCCATCTTTCATTTAATGTTGAAAATAGGACATGACACAGAAGTATTATTATTCCTGTGCAACAATAACGTAATTCACAAAAAGTTCAAGAGATTATCCTCACCAATCATGCAAATAATTCTAAATTCTTTTTGCATTATAATATGATGTCAAATCATAACAAAATGCTGAAGAAAGTCTTTGTCATTGTCTAATTGTTGGGGAAGATATTTCAAAAGCAGAGGAAAAAAAAGCAACCAGCAATTTAGAGCCTGGAAGACCTTGGCTCCAAACATGAAATTTCATCTGCAGTCCCAAGAGGTCACCACTGCATTCTCTCCAAGCAGAAACTGGCGCCTCTATAATTCAAGATTTCTGTGCAAACTTAAAAAAAAAAGAAGTCCAGCTGGAAAATCAATGTGATTACTCTTCCTGAACTGAGTAAATGCAACAGTCCATCACTGACTCAAAGGAGGAAGAAGCAGGGGAAAAAACCCTGTGATGTCAACTTTGCTGGCTGCACCAAGTGCCTGCATATTGTAACTCTGCTGGCATGCAAGGGAATTCCAGTTTCTACAACCTGTCCCTAATCAAATCATAGCACATTTTTTCTACTAGGTTCCTTTGGTATTTTTTCTCTCTGAAAAAAAGGAAAATACTACTTGAGGGGAAAAAGCCACGGGAATAATAATAAAATAGCACTTACACGGCTTCTTGGGACATTTCTGGCATTTGTTAAAACCCCAGGAAGTACCCACGGTTCCACAGCAGTCTTCTTGCTTGGAAAGGCCAGGAAGTGCTTTGCCACACTGAAATAGTCAGGTAAAGAATACTCTGGTTAGTGATACTGTAAAACACTCACTTCCAGTACAATGTTCTTTTTCAGTCATTTTGGGTCAACCTCTTGCTGAGACACTGAATATTCAATGGAGCTCTTAACTGAACTTAAATGTGCTCACACATTGCAGAGGCTCTCTACACAGGCATGAGTAAATTAAGTGACATTATTATCTTCCCCTAAGTCAATTTGAAAAGGAGAAAAAACCAGAAGAAAACAGTATGTCATAGGAATGAGTGAGCATATTTCGAAGGTAGTAACTCACCGTTGACAGTTATTGTTTTCATCATAAAAACATGCTTGTCCACTTTTTCAAAAACTATATGAATTATCTCAAATACCTTATTATTTCTGAGGTCAATTTCCATTTTCCCACCAATCAATAACATACTTATTATGCTTTATAATGATAAGACTATTAATATTTGGAAGCTTACAACATACTAGTTATGTTCTTGACTTTTGCAATTTTCTTCTGTTGTGCATGGTAAAGAAAGCTTAAATGTATTTCAGCTGCAGACATTAAAAACACCCCCCAAACATCTAAACCTGCCAAGTAGGTATACAATGGAACACACAAAGCCCAGGAGAAGTCCACAACAGCTGCACTTAGTAATACTTTCAAAGCAAATGTGATATAAATAGGCAGCAAATAATTCCAATGTGCTGAAGCGTGAATCCTCAGTATGGCGTGAATAGACTTTCCCTAATCTAACTCTGCTTTCTGACAGCGTGTCTGACCCAAATGTTCATTGGCACATAGCTTTCAGCTCAAGATAGCTGGCTCATCCTATGCCACAGCCTGTGGCCTTGTGGTTGCTCTCACTTAGCTGGTAACACAGTCACTCCACAGTGCAGACTCATGCTGAATGCACAGGCACTGACAGCTTTCTCCAGCTTTCCCAAAATTTTTCCAATGTGCTCTTTCTTAATCTACTGTCACACATGAGCCAATCATATTTCTAAAGCAGAGCTACCCTGTGTAGGCTTTACAGTGTGACTACTAACAGGATAGCAAGCTACTCTGCAAGGGTTCTGATTCATCAGAGGGTCCCCTCTGCATGGCGGGGCCAGCAAGGCATCATCCCAGCCATTTTCTCTGTCCCTTTTTCACAGATACTCCCCAGACACATTCTGAAGTATCTTAACAAATTAAAACCAGTTCAGTTCAGAACCAGACCAGTTCACTATTTAAACATCAGACTGCAGCTCAGGATGTGTAGCACATGAAGCTTAGATCTGTGTCAAGGGATGTGTGAGAAGTCTAAAGTGTCCTCTATCTCAGTGACAGCCAGCCACACATGTCCAAGTTTTTAGCATCAGGGCAACTTGACATGGCTATAGTATGCCTCTGCCCACTACCCATATACAGGTTAGCATCACCTGTGCTTTCAGGCTCAGTTTGGCATGGCACATGAACAGCAAAAAGAAGAGAGTGGCCAAACAGGTTCAGACTGCTCAGTTATTGTGCAACTTCAGGAGTATATTTTCACATTACTGTCTGGATTGGGTCTGGTGAGAAATTTTCCTGTGTTGCAAGGGATGAGAAATAGTCTTTGCCTGGATGGTATTTGGCTGTGTTAAAACAGTGGAGTATCTCAGCAAGTTCTACCTTTCAGATGAAGGCCCAGGCTTACCCTAGGTGAATGCACACCTTTCAGCTGTCTTGCACTCCTCTGGCTTAGGCACTGGTAGGATTAATACAAGGCTGACCATTGACCATCTGACCATCAGAGTCCACTGAGTTCTGCTTCCATAAGCAACTCCCAGCCCAGTACTTCAGAAATTCCATCAAGATGCAAAAATGGTGAATTCTGTACAACTTCCTCTGCCATAGCAGCTCTGCTGTTTTCAAAACTGAAATAAACTCTCCCAGCTGCCCCTAGCTAGAGGATATACAGATTGTGCTGCACAGAAGCTCAAAAAATCTTTCAACTGGAGAGTACACATAGTGCCTCCTCTATGTGGTTACCCTAAAACCTTAGAGAGTTTAAGTTACATCTTTACACAATGCTGGTTTTCTCAAACTCCATCCCAGGCAGGCATGCTCTAGGAAGGAACATTTTACTTTATAACCACAGCTACCTTTGCTTTATAATTGCACATGCTCAACCCCTTTTCTAGAGCTTCTTCAAAGACAGGGAAGCCACTTGCTAAAGTTGTACACTGTGGCTGTTATCAAGAGTCAGCTAAACCATTTTGCACCCAGCTCTTCTCCCCGCACTGTACCTTGGTTTTACAACTCTCCACTCTGCAAAAAGAAATGGGAGGAATCAAGGCTGGGGTTGCATCTCCCCTTATGATCTCAGAAATGGAGCATTTGGGCAGTGAGGCACATTACCTAACACCCAGTGTTTCTCTTCAAGGTCAAAACCTCAAGGACACATCCCAGGAGCTTGCATGTGTCAAGACAAGATTTCACTAACATGAGAGCCAATATGTCATCATGAACTGGTCCCTCCCCCTGCCCCAACCCCCCACTTTTTTTTCCCTTTTCCCCAAAATAGAAAAGGTGTCATCTAATAGTAACAAGCTAAAATAGAAGGGGAAAAAAAAGGAGGGGAGAGGGAGGATGGACTAAAGCCCACTTATAATTTAGGTGTGGTGCTACAGTATTTGCACTCTACTGAAAATCATGATCTTTGTGGTCATAACTTTTTCGAATTTCCATATAAAAATCATGAGCAAAAATAAGGATGCCAAAGTCTGAGTCATCTGGCAACCATGGTTTGCAGTTCTGTCAGTAAAAGCTGGCAATGATTAAAGCTGCTGCTCCCACTGCCTCTATGGTGAATTAAAGCTTGAAGAATCAATGATAATTTGGTTAACATCCAGATCATTGTAGAAACTGGGCAACAAGGAAAAGCAACTCCCACATGGGGCTCCTATTGCCTTAAGATCTGTGTAATTTTGGAGCTATGCATCACAAAACATGAGTGCTCTGCAAAGTCCTAATCCAAGCAGAAACAGAGTTCTTCTGTGGCTACTAAACCCTGATTTCTCTGGTAGATCTAGTAGTGCTTCAGATACTCTAAACACTCATGGCACTGCACAAATTGTTCCCTAGCCAGCTACATTTTCTTAAGATCCTCCCTCCTTTCAGCAACCTTAAGCATATATGAACTGAAGCTCTATTTCTACAGGTCTCAAAAACTTTTATAGGTAATTCCTTTCCATTTCAAATGTCTTAACACGCTTCCTACTACCAAGATGAACTCATTAGCTCTTCAGACAGTCTTTTTCAGTCTCCAACTCACAAGTGACTAGAAAAGTCACTTGGAGGAATTCATAACTATTTTTTAGTTTGTTTCACCATTCCACACAACTCCAACACATACTTATGAGCCTAAAATAAGCAGGAAAGCTAAACACAGGCATGCTTTACTATGCATGAAGATAATGGCATTCTTTAAGCTTAGGTTTACACTTTTCTATCCATCATCTATACATATTTTGAACTAATCTAGTCTGTATTCCTGAGGGCTCCTGGAAAAGAGTACAGATTTTCATGAATGATATATCTGTCATAAGCTTATGATTTGGAAATAAGTCTTACTGATTCAGAAGGCAAAGAAGTCATGAAGGTTTGGTATAAAAGAGCTCAACTGTGCTGAAAGAGGCTCAGCAGTAGCAGCAGTATGATGCACACATGGTACTGCTATAAAACAAAGTTCTTCCTGGGTAAAGCGCTCAGAGACACTGAAAGTATTGTTTCAAATCCACATATTTTTCCTCATGCGTGCCTGGGCTCCTATGCCAATATTTTATATAACTGAAGGAAGTACTGAATATTCCCACTGGAAGACTGAAATTCTGGCTGACCCTATGCTGGTGCACAAAAGCCACCCCAAGCCACATCACCTCTTTGTTACCCTGTCCAGACCTCCAGCCTCTGCCCCATCTCCACAGTCCTAGAGTGCTAAGCTGTGTACTGCCACCAGCACTGCGTGTATTTTCCAATGCCAGGGAAAAGGAAGGATTATATCCTTGCAACTCATCTGCTAAGGCAGTAGAGGAAATTTATTCAGCTCCCTGTAAAGTGCAGTAGGGAGCCCAGTCTGGCAATTACTCTCAGGACAACAGCAGAGGATTCTGGCCAAGGGACCACAAGATTTCCTGGGACTCCCACTCCTGTGTGACCCATCTACAAATCCCTGTCACAAGCTGTTAGTTAAAACCACAATACAGGCATAAATAAAGGAGTGTCACATGATTAACTATGATTGAAATTGATAGGTGCTTTGCCTGAGCTAATAGCTAATGACTCTGGGATTCAGCTCAAAAGACTGCATTTCACATACCACAATAGCAGAAGTGAATGGATACACTGTTTAACTTTCTGCAAACTATTCAACAGGCACAGACCTTGGATTGTTGCTTCTTTTTTTTTCCTATAGGAACGACAAACAGAGCAAGAAACCTCAAACTTAGTACACTGTATTACTGAAACAATTAACAGACATACTTAATTAGCTTACTGACCAGCTGAATGACAGGTTGTTACAAATGAAGAGTGTTATCCCATGTAGCACTGGCTCACTAACGGGCATTGTCTCATAAGCAGAGGAGAGAAACTTAAATACTTCCAGACTTTCCAGGAGAACTGGTAAAGAATTTGTTTTGGCTTAAGCAGAACATTCTTCATAAGCAAGTAAAAATTATCCAGCTTTCTTCTATTTGAGTAATTAAAACAATGTTTGGTGTTTTTGGTATCTGATACATCTTTAATCTTCTGATATTTCAGAGTATTGATCTTGCAAAGAAACTACTGCAAATGAACCATTAATCCTGGAAACGAATCCACACCAATTTCTGACAGTCTATTTGTTTAAGAACTTCAGAAGCCAAACCATGAGCTTCAAGGAATTCCAGACAGTTATTTTATTTTATGAGATGGTATTTTTAAGACTATTCTAAAGAAAAGAGGTTTTAAAAGTGGTCTAAGAGAAAAAGTACCAGTACGAAGCACAAAATTGTATCACTTCTCCTGCCTAAAGAAGATGAATACCAAACTTCATTTCATACAGCTGTCAAAAAAAGAAAATACCTGAAATTTACCTCCCAGGAAAGGTTTTTTTAAATCTGAAGTTCAACAGGGATGCTTATACAGTTGAATGAATAACTTCAACAGGCATATTACTGCTGTCATCACCTCCACACTACGCTATTGCATACAATAGCATCAGTATGTTAGGTTAGGCTTTAAAGGCTATCAACATATTTTGCTGTTCTGATTTCTAACTCAAAAACTTTGATGCCTTTGTTTAATATTTCCCATCATGAAAAACTCATCAATTATCTAAGCCCAGTTTTTAAAACTGTATGCATATTCTCAAAATCAGGTACCCAGTCAGTGTATGTCCATGTCTGAATGAAGTAAATGCTTAATGATTTGCAGTCAGAATCTAGACCATGATACAATGTTGATAATTTCTGACCTTTTCCAGCTGCCACTTATCACTTGGCTTTATTTTGTATTCTATTAAGTCTGACAGAAGATAGAAATGTGTTGCTCAAACCAAAGTAAATGTTTCCTGTAAAAGACAGTGCTGAAACAAAGTATTAAATAAACTATCTCCATAGAAATTTATCCCACTTAAGATGTTGGTTAACTAATATCTGTTGATCAGACATACTAAGCAGCATTTGAAACACATTTGAATGCATATGTGAGAGTTTTGATTGCACTGAAAAATGGACAATCCTTATAATTTTCAAAAGTCTTTCCTAGTGTTCAACAATAATGTTAGTTATTAAACCATTTAAATAATTAAAACCAATTAATTAAAACCATTCATCCATCAAAATATGCTTCTTTTGTCTGCTATAGATGATATATTGTGATTTTCTTTAAGATGATTTTTCAAAGTATCACTATAATCCACCAAATTTCACTTCATTATACCAAAACAACTCTAATTCAGGTGTCCTTTTGAACAGAGCTGTAACAAGTATGGACCTTTTCTGCAACACCTTTTAAAGCACTTTGCAAGGGAAGCACAAAGCATCATGCAGCAAGCCACTGGAAAGTGAGGAATGGAACATATACCCCAACACAGCAACCTGGAACTGACTTGAATTTGAAGTACCACAACAAGAAGGGGGGATCAGAAGACAGTATTTCTGAAATTCTTGCAGTGATCATTTCAGAGAGCAGTCCAGCTCCTCTCACTAGTTACACAAGGAGGAATGAACAAGCATAGGCAGACATGACTTCACAGCCAGCTTCTCTTCTGGACATTTTGCCATGTGCTCCCTTCATCAAAGTAAGCAACTTCAGTACCTGTCTCTCTCTAGAATAACAACGTTTTTTAATTTTGTTTTTAAACTACAGATGCTGAGATTACTAGAAGTCTCCTTCCATAAATCTAATACCCAAAAACATCTGTGGAAGAAACAGCATTACATGTGAATCTAGTCAAAAAGAGCCTGATTTAGATGAATTTTCTGCAGTACCAGCTTCACCAATTTCTTGCTGTTTTGCAAATTTTTTTACATTGAAGCAAAGAAGAGACCCAAACAACTTTGAGGAAAAAACCCCATTTTTAGTGATAATACTGCAATGCAGTAACCATAGGAAAACGAAAAACACATGAATATACTTAGTAAACACTTCAAAGTGATCTTAAGGGGTGAAAAAAGTAGTGCTCAATTATCTTTATGTGGATTTTCATGGACAGTAGGCAAATGCATTCTTTTCTTGATTTAAATGCAAAGAAATTATATGCAAAATCAACAGGACTCAAGAATACCAACTCAATCTTTACTGGGTACACCACTGACACTGTAGAAGTATTTTGGGAAATAACAAGATATTCTGTGTCATAATAAAGGCATTTTTATTAGAATTAAAATTAAAATCATCTGAAGAGGAGGAATTAAAGAGAAACAAAATCTTCCTTATTTGCTTGCTTTCTAAATAGGACTTAGTGAATCAGTGGTCTAAGATGACCAACTCCATGGATTTCAGAAATAAAGGACTACATGGCTGTTAAATATTTTGCAGGACACTACGCCCAGTCTACAGCTTTTGAAGGCACCATTACAGAGCGCTCTCCAAAAATTTACTGCTCTCCATCTTAATTGGGATTTTTGTCCTACTGCTTCCATGAGGTCTGTTTCCCAACTTCAAGTCTCTATTTCCTATACATCATTTTTCTATATAACAATGGGCAAGTTTAGGTAAAAGTTTGTTTCCTAGATCTTTTTGTCAACAGCAAGTTTATGGGCTGCAGCTTAATATGGTTTACGATATACCCTGCAAAAATATATGTGGTACTAGGGAAGAGTTTGATGGGCCACAACTTTTATGTGGGACGTATCATCGTGGGCTACCATGTAACATGATAAGTTATCCTGGAGCAATCACCATTAACATCTCCCAGAGGAGAAATAAATGCTGAGTGCTCCACTCTGAGAAAAGAGAGGCAGACAGGAAAAGTGAATTGACTTGAGAGCAAAACAGAACCATCCAAAACACTATTTGCTTCCTATAATACCTTTTAAAAATTCAAATAGTAATGATACTTTTGTAGTTTTCTTTCCACTTCACAGTGCTGAGAAATTGTGAGAATTGTGATTCAGAAAACAATCACAATTAAACAACACATACATGCATGTGTACATGTATTTACAAAAATTTATGTCTGTATTTATCTATTCTTATTAAACTAGGAAATTTCATTCCTCTTATTCCTCTACTCTCCCTGTCCTTCTGAGCTGGTAGACTGACATCTTTTCATTCACCTTTTACTAGCTTGTTGTCATGGTTGCTGTCTTTGGTTACAGTCACTTATGATACTACAGACAGCTAAGGAAAGTGGAGGTCTAAAAGAATTCCTATGTCATTAATGAAAAGTGATTGTAGGCCTGGCAATATGACCAGATTCTTCAGCTGTCTGTGCCATAATGTCCTCTGAACTCCAGCTCAAGGTGGCTCCAGTTGCTAACTGTAACAGTAGGCACTCACTTGGAAATTCACTGCAGAAAATGCACTCTGTCTTGGAAATCGAGTATCCTACTGGTTTTGAATGAGATACATTAAGGGAATTTAACTAAGGTGGGGCAAGGAAGAATGTGCTGGGAGATTAAAAATATTCCGCAGAAGATGATGAAAAAAACCTCAGAGCACTAAAATCAAATGACCTGTAACTGAAGAGCAGTTGAAATTCAAGGAAGAAGAAGGAGAGAACAAGGGATGGGGAGAAACACAGAATGGTAGAAGTTACACATGCAAACAAAACCACAAAAGAGATCCTGATGCAGTTTTAATCCTGTGCTTTTAGTGTGGACTAAGAGTAAGTTCAGCAAAGCCCTAATCAACTTAGTTGATGTGTCTACAAGAGGCCACACACAAATCCTGCAACCAATCTGCTCTACAGACAGTAAAGTCATCTCAGGATCCCAGGATAATTAATAAAACATTTCTGAAGACAAATATACAATCCACCCTGCAAAAAAATGTATAAACACTGATGACTGTTGAACTAAGTATGAGTATCAAAATTATCCAGCATCAGCTCCAGAAAGGACTTGCATCACATTGCTACTATTAGGGAAAGCTCATTTTATAGTATCGCATCTGAACAAAAAGAGAGAACCCACAGACATAGCAAAGCAAATATGAAAGAAACTGAAAAGCTAATTCTTTAAGAGTAGTTCTATTAAGCACTTAAAAAAAATAGTTGTCTTTCCCAGTTCAAGGCATATTTGACATAAATAATAAGCATTGACTGGCTGCAGGAAAAACAATTAACATTTCAGATTCAAATTTGAAAGGTAACTGAGTCACTTAGATCTATATTTATGGCAAGGTCTTAAATGAATATTCTACAAAATGCCATTCTACAACTCCAATTCTAAATTGAACCATCACTGTAACAGAATGCCTCTGAAATCCTATGCTGTTCTTCAAGATTGACACTGATCAATGAAATCTGTAAAAACTGAGAACATGCATTATTCTAAACTAGGAGGGACTACCCTTTCTTGAGTATTTCCAGGGAAATACTGAAAAAAAGTCATAAAAATTGGTGACTAAGCATTTAGTAGGATTCCAAGTCAGACATGAGGGTAATGCAAGCTTATTTTCCCTTTTCTCCCCCTTTAAAAGGAGATAGGAGATAAAACGGCACCCACTGCAAAGTGTTAAGACCAAGGAAGTGACTTGTATATATGAGTATATTTATATATTTACATGAGTTCCTTTATATATGAGTACAAAGAGAAATATAAAAAAATAATAAACAACTATTAATTATCACACTTATTTCCACATTTTCAGGCTTGCACATTATGATGCCATGCTTCTTAGATTGCTCATTTTAGGAAACAGAGGGAAATGGCTGTTTGACACAGGCCCTGTTTCATTTTTTCATGTAAAATCTATGAGCTTTCATTTGACCATGTGCTTTAACACTTGTTGAAAAAAAAATGAAGGTTTTAATATGCTTGAAACAGACAAGCACAAAGAACTCATCAGTGTAAATTAAAACTGTAGATTCCAAACCAATCATTTGAAAATGAGTCAAGTCTAGCCTTTAACGTTCCACATGCAAGCTTAACTCTGGTCTTCTAAAAAAATCCTTGGTGTGCGATGACATTTAAATTAACTTCTTCCATTGCATTTTGCAGAATGGATTACCTTCAAACATCCTCATGCCAACTCGTTAGAGATGGCAGGAGACTGAGACTAAGGAACTTGGATTTCAAGTTCAACATTCTGCCCACAGCAGGTGGAGTTCAGTACCTTAGGACCTGACAACTGTGTCACCTTCACCCTGCTTCTGACTGCATCTTACTTCTGCTCCTGTCTGTTCCCCATTACTGATCCTTTCCAAACTCCTTGCCCATCTGTGAGTAAGGGATTGAGGTCTCTTCCCTCTTTTTTTTTGTGGGGTGAAGGCAGGGGTTGCCCACAACTTAAGAGACTTTAAAAAAATTTCACTGACAGCTGGAAGAAACAGCCAGAAGAAAGACTTGTAAAGGGCATTTTGCTCCAGTCCTACATCTCAGAAGTGATGGGACCTTTGAGGGGAAGGCATGCTCTGTGCCAATGAATTCTTCAGATAATTTTGCTGCCAACATCTAACAAGCATTTGTAAAATATACTGGAAATACATACAATATTTGATGCTTGAAAATTGGCTAATTTTAGGTGTGTATTACTGGAAGGACCAAAAGCAAAGCAACCCTTGTGATAAACTTAAAATTCACATCTTCAGTGATAGAGTGATAAAGTATTTTTTAGCCTGAAAAACAACATACTTATTCTCTAACATTACCTCCCAAAACGAGTGATTTTTCCTGAAACCTCACACATTATTTCAGTCTGAGGCATGCATTCACCTTAAAGACATTTGATCTGAAAAGCCAAATTTCAGAAAGGTAATAAGCAATAAATAACAGGATTTTACTGACTTCTTAATCATCTTTTCACATATCCTTATAATCTCTCTCTCTATATATATATATTCAAATATATATAAAAACATGTGTTGCTATTAAAATGCTTTCAGGATTGAAAGAAGATACACAATTTTGAATAGTCATATGAAAAACAGTATGTGAACATACTATTTTTAAGTGAACTAAGGTTTTAATATTCTAGGGAACAATCAGTTGGCTTTCATCATTTTTCTGCCCCATTCAATGGTCACATTTCAACAGATTCAAAACATTAGTCTAAAATACTGTAAAAGATATAAAGTTGTTGAATAGGAATTTCCATGAGAAAAAGAAAAAGCTATGGAAAAAATAATTGAAACCAAAATGTCAGGGACCCAAGTCCACAGAAAATAAAGACATTATCTTGAAAGAGAAAGAGGTTCAGAAAAATGTTACTTAATAAAAATGTTACATTCTCAAAATAATTTTCTTGCAGAAAAGAAGGTCAAATGTGTCCTTTCCCTCCAATTGTTGGATTTTTTGATATTTTTTTTCATTCCTTTATAATAGAGTTTTAAAGCTACCTGTCTCAGCAAGCCTTAGCAAACATTTCTTACCTGTGTCCCAACAGTCTCCTGAAAGCAGCGCCCAAGCTGAGTTTTAACTGAAACAGGAAACATATGAGGAATGGGTTGTTGATTTGTGTAAGTTGTATGTCCTTTCTGGGTCTTCTGATACGGAAGACCTTGGTAAGAGACCTGTGGATGTACTGGCTGAGGTACTTTCGCTTTTTGTCCTGTTGATGTGCTGTCAATCCTTGATACTTGATGGATCTGAACTGAGGCTTCAGGGGGATGTTTCACATGGATATTCACTATGTTAGGAGGGAACTTCACTAAAATAATTGAAGGAAAAACACATAAGAGAAATTTGTAATAAAATATGTGAAAAAGACATCTTAGGCACCTCTAAGACATTTCTTTTTTGTACATTAGAAATTTTACAGAGTGCCTTGAAGTGACTGAAATATAAATGAAGCCCAAATTTGGGGGTTAGAAGGAAGGCTAAAGAACACATCGAGTCTCATTAACAAAGCAAGAAAATGAAAAATCTTTATGAAGGAAAGAACAACATTATAGGATTGTAAAGACTGCTAGATAAACATGGATGTCCAAATTGGCTGGTATGACATTAATATTTGTGGTCATACTGTGTAATAAGAATCCCATTCAAAGTTCCAGAATTCATACTCTACTAGGTTATTTTTGGATATATAGTAAGCTTTATTTTCATTTTCAGATCCATCATCTTTCTCTGGAACACAGAAAAAGCTTCAGATTTCATCCCTTCATCTTTATATACCTGCCAAGTCCCAAGTTCGCCCCTGCAAGAGCTGCCAGCATCTCAACCATCTAAAATCACCACTCCCTTTGTTGAACTTTGAATTCAGGGTTTGGCAGATAAAGGGGGAGGAAATGATTTTCAGACACTTCCGTTTTGAAATATGGTTGTAGTTTTAAGTCTGGGTATGAAGACTGAGACCCTCCAGTCAGTGCAATCTGCACAGAACTGCTTGTGACCCTTAAGCCTCTTTTCACTGGAACACAAAATGCCTTTCAAAGTAAATGAAATTATTATTGGGGTGGGCAGGGAGGAGAGGTGTGTAACGAGCTGTGGAGTTTGTAAGCTGCATAACTAAGTTAGCATTTCCTGTGTCTGGCTGGGCCTCTCTCCTCAGCGAGTACTGCACAGGCTGCTTGAGGCCACACAATCCATCAGAGGCAGCACCCCTTCCAAACATCAAGAACCAAAAAAATACCACTTGACACAGCTTTCTCTATAATGCACACTGGATTGTTCAGTCTTCTGGATTTTCTCCTTGTCTCCTGAAGTTTGAACTGTTCTTTGGAACTTGATTAGGTATTTTCAGCTCCGCTCTTCAGGAGGCATATTTCATTTATTGGCGCTACTTTAAAATTATAGTATTTTGGAAAAAGTACATTTGGTTTTTGACATTATTTTCATTTCTCTAGGCACATTATCAGAATTAATTGGTCTCACATAGGACTTCCTTAAAAGAAACAGACTTATTTTTACACTGACTGCATTGTTTCATTTATGAAAATTGTCAACATACTCAGACAGAAACATCAGGAAGAAGATGATAGAAAATCAGCAAAATATGGCTGCAGGGTGAAGATCTTGCCTGTAGTTGAAAACAACCCACAAGCAAAATGTATGCTACATGAGGTCTGCGAGGGGCAAACCCACAGGGGAAAGCTTCAGTGTTACAAGCAGAAGCAGTGAGGTCCTTTTCACGCTGTTAGACTAGGTTTGGAGGGCATGACAAGACAGCCTAGTCTGTCTGTAAAAAGAACAAAACTCACCCCAACATTTTTATGTATGAAGAGGGATCCCTTCAACTAGTTTCTCTAGCTGCTAAATCTAAAAAATATAGTGATTCAAAAGAAATAGTGATTCAAAAATATAGTTTGTCAAAAGAAATCACTGAATTTCTCTGCTTTAGTGTCTCAATCCATCCAGAGATATTCAGATGCTGAAAACATCAAATTTAGGCTGGGTTCTCCCATGCAATATTATTATCACAATCCTCTCCAAGTCTTGAATCACTGCCTAGATGTGCTCATTTTTATTTCTGCCAGCCATTTCAGGATGAATTGTTTTATTCTTTTCTTTAAAGAAATAAAATGTTTGTCTCTCAACAATCCAATGTCCTCATTTGGAGATGTAAAGAGAAGAAAACGCATTGTGAGTGCTAATGATTCCTATGAGGATTTGAAGGTCAGGAAAAAAATATTGAAGAGGTCAGACTCTTTAGCAATGAGAAACCTATTGTGCATTTTAGGAGAGAATCTGAAGAATAACTATGTCTTAAAAATTTGGGGGTTGTGGTTCACTGTATTGTCTAAAATTATTTCATCTGGAATTACATAGGCAGAGAAATAAACTGATGCTCTGCTAGATGTTTAGGTAATTATATTCTCTTCTTCAGATGGAGGAGATACTCAAAAGTACTCATAAAACATTGCATTTCCAGGATACTGTCAACAGTTCCTTCAGAGTTATGTCTCTTTCTGAATACAGAATTATTACCCTAGATTATATTTATCATGAATATCTTTTAGCAAAGTTATTCAGAAACTACTGCCAGTAACTGAGCCTCCTCACATCTTTCCCTATATATTTTCTTTTTATTCAGAGACGCCAACCTTGGAGAGGTAATTTTAAAATTACCCTTGACAAAAAATCAACCTGGCAATTCAAACAAGCAAACAAAATTTACATTAGGTCATATGTTGAGAATCTGAGTTGCAGGGGTCACTTTATATGGACAAGATCTCACTCAGACAAAATACTGCCTAGACCCATAGGACACAGAAGAAATAAATTCAACACTTCTCTTCAAAGTCAACAGAAGTTTTCACCTCACAACAAAAGTATGAGAGGAAACAGTAATCTGAAGCTGAATGAACTACCTTTGACTGGGAAAATTTGATTAACATCACAGGTTTCCTTTTTCTTATCCTCTGTCTTCTTCAAAGCATTCTCAGTAAGAAAACCATACTTTTTGTTTTTCTTTTGTTTCTTTTAATTTTTTTTATGATATTGTTATTTGACCTGGAAAGAATGTTCTATTTAAGTGAATCATATCATGGCCTATCACACTAAAAAGTTCACTACAAAATTAACTTATAAGACTCTACCAAGTCATATAAGATAAACACAGCCTGTATTTTTAGTTTTAGATTAGATTTAAAATTTTTTATGTTGAAAAGCATGGTCTCTTCCCCCCACTAGCAACCACAGAATCACTTGCAACTCGCTGTTTAGGTACACTGCAATTTATGGACTCTGTTCAACCACAATCATTGTATTTTTGAACAGCTCTACACTTCTGGAAGAAACCCCCTGTATTAGCCTTTGACTGTGCAATTTGCATTAAATTCTACCATAAAGCAAAGTAAATTTACCTACAAACTCTTTTCAATAACACTGTTCTTTCTTATTATTTCAGTCATTGAGGAAAATATGTTCACATTCTGGTGAGCTCGTGATTCAAGTTGTGGTGTCAATATTTGATATATGTAGATGTAGCACTATTGTTACTGGTTGAATACTCAAAATAATTCATTAAAACCAACAAGTTAAAAACACCTATTAAGAAAGAAGTTACCTTTTACACCTTGTTGTCCAGACATTGTCAGTGGTAAAGTATGAGTAGAGTGGATAACTTGTGATCCTACAGCCTTGTTCACCTGTTGCGGGTGATGGTAGAGTTTTGGAGAACTGGCAGTCTGCACAGGAATCTGACAAAGTTTACCAGTGTAATTAGGAGGGCACTGGCATTTATCTCTAGAACTACACTGGCCTCCATTCATGCATGGAAGGTGGCAAATAACTGAAATGAAAACAGAAATAAAAATTTTGTTAATGACTTTAGCTTTAGTATTATCTGACCAGGTATCACACACAAGTTGAAGAGGAAAGGAATAGAGCTGGCGAGCTTCGTTCCTCATTCAGACATCTGAGGAACCACTTCCCTTCTCCTCCTTGTGATCTCTGACCTCTGCCTCATTTGCATCTTCTCTCCATGACAAACAGAAAGCAATTCTTCCCTTAGATATCCCAGCTATTTTATTTCATGGTGCTATTAAGCAAGACACTAAACTAACATGGTGTCTGGCTACATCTCTTATTCACACTTTGGTACAGATACTCTTATTTATCAGCTTCCTGTTTCTGAAAAATCCTGGACTACTTACCCTCTCCTGGAAGTCTGTGAAAAAATTCATATGAGAATAGAAAGTACCGGAAACAAATTTTCCATTTTGACTTTTAAGTCTTGGCTGTTCTCTAGAAAACTATTTCTTGCAGAGGATCTAGATTTTTGCTTAACATTTACTTCTCAGACAAAAGAAGCTAATTTGTATCCGCCCATAAAGATCATAAAAATATCAAGAGATTCTACTGAAATGATTTCATAGACAAACTCCAAAGCATTAAAACCTTGTAACTCCAATATAAAGACACGGGTAATTATTTCTGTGCTAGCTAGCACTTGCACATTTACAGCAATATAAATTATCAGATGAAACATGAAAAAATGTCAACATCAAATGAAAAATATTTCTCAACTCAGAGATACATGCAGTAATAGGCATGGTTCAGCACTTTCTAAAAAATATAATGTGGACACTATAATCAATCACAATGGAAATGAGCTGTCAGAATTTCCAAGAACTAAATGATGTGAAAACAACAGGAAAAATAACATAAGTTTTTGTTCAAGACAAACAAAGGCCATTTTTGTCAGGAATCAAATAGTATTTGAGAAATAGAGTTCAGTATCCATTTAAGATTTAAGATAAGTTTCTGACTTCAAAAAATAAGACCTTTTACAGTAATCATGGCATTTGCTGGATTTTATTTGCAACCAAATAAATGGCTGCAAGACCATTTATTGCTTGGTCTGTAATGAATTACAATAAAAATGATAAACTGTAGATAATTCAAGGTAATTAAGAATCTAGTACTCATTATTCCAATTGCTGTGACCTCTGGACAACCACAGGGTATTACTGTTACAAAAACCACAGAAGGCCAGTGTTGGAAAAGGAACCTGTGTGTTGTGTGCTGCAAGAAGACAAAGCAAAACACTCAGCAGCCCAAGGAGTTCTAACCCAGCTGTGTAATTCCCTTGGCCCAGGAAACACGCTCAAGAAACAGCGCACTCAGCCCAGCTCGTCGCAGGGCACCCTCACATTGCCCGGACAGGGTCTGGAACGCCAATGCCTGATTGCCGGTTAGGTCCACGCAAACTGCCAGAATTGTTTCTTCACTATGCTCTGCAAAAGTGTATTTGACATTTTCTTTGTCTTATCTTATATTTACATTTAATAAAAACTGACTGAAAGTACTTCAAGCTGTAGCATTGTGCTAATGGTACTAAGTCAACCTTGGAAGACTACCCACGACAGCACAAGCCTCACTTTTTTGGGTCCCAACCCCTGTCGGGACATCCTTACAGAACTGCTGTTACTTCAGAGCAAAATGAGGGAGTGTTGGCAACAGCAGTGACTAAAGCATGACAGACACCTCTCTCTCTCTGGTAGCACTTCTTCCTAAGCAGCCATAAACAAGCGGCTGCACTGTAATAGAGACAACGTACAAAGAATTTTAGTGCTTTTAAAGATGTGCCTGAACAAGGTTGAACACGAGGTGGTTCTCATGCAAAGTAAAATCACACAATGAAACAACATGAAATAGCATTAAGGGGGAAGCAGTCTGGTGTTTGAAGGAAGTACAGTGAAACAAAGGCTAACAAAAATAGTTTCACTGTGGAATTCCTTGAGTGCAAGAGGTCTACCCCATAGATTTTCTTCCCCCTCTCTTCAGGGTCGAGGCAACAAGGTAACATGCAAAATCCACCTTTTAAACAACATAAATATATCCAGAATTTCCACCCAAATAAATTAATTTCTTCTGTGCTACTAAAATGCAATTCCTATAAAGCAATTGACATCTAGAAGGCCAAATTGCATGGGTATCTCAGCACCACCAGGCACTCTTCACGTGTTCCTCTCCTGCAGGAATCTGGTGGGTAATGAATGAATAGGCACATGAAAAGCTTTGTTTTTGAGCAAAAAGTTTGTGCTAAAAATACTGGGAAGGAAGACGCCAACAGAAGAGTTGGTTCATGTTCCTTCTCACAACTGTTTGCTTTGGATATCCACCCAAATAATTTGTGTAAATAAATGTAAACAAATGACAATAAAAGGTCTAGTATGAGGTAAATAATTAAGAATATTTAACGCCTCAGTATTTAAACATAACAGGAAATAAAAATTCCAAGCTTCTGACTTTATCACATGGTGTAAATCACTCAGTTAACTGATACTGATTTACATCTTTGGCCTAATGTATGAGGAAGGAAGTTTAAGTGAGAATACATGAAATCTATTCTGAGAATATGAAATTCTGAAATATACAATTGTTAAGTTCAAATCAGCCATGCAAAAACAAATAGGATGTAATCTCCAGGCTAAACTGAAAACTCGACAATCTCAAATGGCAAATATGAGAACTTAAAAAAAAAAAAACCAACCTCAAAACAAAAGACCAAATAAAAAATAAAGAAAAAAACCCCCCACAACACTGAAATAAAATTTCTGATTATTTTAAATAGGTGTAAGCAGCCCACACTCTTGTTGCATGATTCCTTCAGGTAGTTTACGGACAGGAGAAGGGGCTTCATTTGATTATTACACTGGTGCTGGAAATCACAGGCACACAACTTCACTAGAAGTGGAATATACACACAGACCATTTGAGAAAAGTGAGCTGGTGGAGCATAAGCCCTCAAAAAGGCAGAGGAAGGAACCACTGCTTTTCCTTGACAAGGCTCTGGGAATCTCTGTTTAACAAAGACCAAAGAGCCCCAGGGAAAGGACCACCTAAGACAGAAACAGGACGTAAAGCCAGCGTATGTTTGAACAGCTCAACCTCTCCTGTAAGTTTTTTGCTTTGTTTTGTCTTGTCATTGAGGCTAAAGAACCTAAACAGAATGGCAGAATACTGCCAGAGGCATAAGGGACATTCCTGACAAAAACCAGACCCATGCTTTTTGGGAGAGACCATTTGAAGATGCTGGGTTTGCATGTAAGTTCTCAACTGACATTCGGAAAAAGGTTATACTGAAGTTTGATTGTCACTGGACTGTCACCATTTCCTCCAAAAAGAAAAAAAGTAGAAGAAATACAAGTATCCATTATGGAGCGAAACCCTCTAGCTCAGACCTTGATAAAAATGTGAAGATAGGTCTGCATAGGATGAGAAGAAATTTCAGTTCACATGTGGATATCTTACAAACTAAGCAAAGGAAGTATTAATGGATCTAAGAAAGGCAACAATTTCCTCACTTGGGTCTACCGTAAACTAAATCTCTCAATGGTCTCTTAAGGAACAGCCAACATATGGTTGAACAAGCTTAATTATTTTTTTGCTATAAATGAACACACATCCTTTAGAAATGTGGAGACAGACTTAAGAAAATACAAACATTTTAAGTATTCTTCCCATCCTTGGGCATTTAATTGGTAATAGCGAGCTTTGATTCCTCTGGCATCCAAAAGCCGTAACTCTTCCCAGTCTGGCACAGCTTGCTGGGTATGACTGTTCAAAATGAGCCAAGCAGAGAAGGTGCATCAAGATGCCCCCAAAGGGAGTCTCTGAACGGCTCCATGCATAGAAAAAGAACATTTGCAAGATGAATTCCAATAAAGCTGCCACAGAGATGGGTGGGAAACACTAGTACAGGGCATGAAATCATCAACAAAGCAGCTAGGAAACCACTGATAAATACAGTTTGTTCATGTAATTACATAATCTAATTTATTTTCGATACTCAAACAACCTCAAACAGCTCCAGATAAACTAATTTAATCAAGTCCAAATGTTCATTTAATCAAAACAATGTGTAACAAAACAAATTCCAAGCACCTAAAGCCTCCTAATCCTTAAAAAATAGCCCATGCTTACCCAAAAAAGCCCTTAGGATGGAAGGAAACTCCCTTCCTGTAACCAGTGTCAGAGAAAATGAAGATGGGTTTTGAAATGTTCCTCATCAGACTCTCCAAATTCCTTTTCTTTTACACCTCAGGGAACATATGAGTTTCCCTCGCCACTCTTTGCCTTTTTTACTTACATGCTATCAACAATTCAAGCGTAAGCACTATTCAATCACACCAATAGGCTTGCCAAGGAAAACCTTGAACTGCTTATGTAGATTACAGTATTTCCACTGGATGCATCACAAAGAACAGATTAATTTTGTCTCTGAGTACTGTGGTTATCCAGCATTACTACATGCCCCCCAGCTGTTTGGGCATCTTTCATCCACCCTGTTACTAAGCACACAGAAAGCACAAGGACTCCTACGCAGACCTACTGAGTACAAATTGTCACACTGCCATAGGCAACATTCTTATAATACAGTGTTCTGAAACACCACAAGCTTTGGGCGAAAGTTGAAACCCAGAGGTGCCACATATGGATCTACACAATTGGTCTAAACTTATTCCCACTTTCTAATTGCAGCAACTCTTACGGTAACTCAAAAAAGGCACGGAGGTGTGATCTACAGTAGAGATGTTATCTCTTTGGTTTAGACTCTTCCCTACCTTTTCCCCTTTTTTTTCTTAACTTGTGGTACCTCAACTTTCTAACTAATTGATCCTAAACTCTTCGGAGGTGCTACGTAAAGAAGTTGCAAGTTAAAAAATAAATTAATCATTTCATTACTTTAGTAGCATTTAGATAATCTTGATATCACAAACTTGTGCTTGGGGATGCAAAGGGAGAAAAGAAAATCTTTCAGTGGCCTTAGAAGTATAATACCTCTGCATTCACCTCTGAACTTATCCTAATGTTTGTATTTTGACTTTTAATATAAACATTCCATTGCAACAAGAAAAAACCATATAAAAAAGTAGACCTGATAGCAAGAGCTCTGGCACCAGATGTAAGAATGATCTTTTCTGCTTTGAAAATACTGAAACACCTCTGTAATACTACTGAAAACAGTGAAGCGATGCCATGCTCCTGTGACTGGCCTAGTTACATGAACATGATACTGAAGGCACTTGAGATGTTTGTTCCAGAAAGAGGTGAAATCCGCAACACGGCAGGGAAAAATTTTGAACAGGAACCTATCTCAAACCTAATTGCATGTTAAAAAACCATGCAGCTACTAAACTGGGTTCTCAGCTATTGCAAATTAACATGGTTACTGACTCCATTAGAATTTGCCTTATATTTTTGAACTAATATTACCAAGGGATCTTTAAAAAAGTAATGCACCCCAGCTTGGGAATGGGATCATAAATACTGCTATTTAACCAGATAAGCAAACCAAATTACTGCCAAAATAAGCAAGCTTTGTGGTGCTATTCCAGTCTGGATCATGCATGTTTTTTGGAGCTAATGGAGGCTACACTGTCAACTATGGAACATCCTGATACTGAGATTCGGGGAGCAAGTTCAGACCATAAAGGACAAGGCTGCAATATATTATAGAGAAATATATATTTATGAGTGAGCATCACGACCAGTAAGAAATCCACAATGAACATGCACTAGATAATTTCACTGTACTACTCATCTGTCTTCCTCAGTTTTAAACTCATTACTTTAAAACAGCTCAGGAAGAAAAGTTGGATGTTGACAACTTAAAGATGTGTACACAAAGTCAACCAAGAGACATCCAGTATGTCCCCAGGTATTTAATTCATCTCTCATTGTGGGTCCCAATAGGATGGGAATCTCATTGGCCCTGTATCACATCTTTCCAAACTCATATAATAAGCCACCTATCCTCAGCCATGTCACATGCAACATAGGACTGTTGTGTAGGTGCCTGACATGGTCACCATCTGACCAACAGCTGCCCATAAAACTCTTATTGTTACAGTCTGGAAAGACAGGATGGATGAAAAACAGTCTTAGAATATTCAAATACTAGCAGAAAAATTAAATGTATGCTGTGGCATGGAAAATGGCCTAAAGCTGTCTTACTCCATATAGAAAGGGAATAGCAAAAATTAAAGTAGTTGCAAAATGATTGACAGGAGGATTCTTAATAACAGGCATGATGCTTAGTCAGCCCTTGCTAACTCTGCTTCTAATATTCTCAATATCTGAGATGATTCAGACACTATTTTGGGAGGCAAGGAGACACTGCTAAGGAGTCATCTGAGTCACTCCTACACTGATCACAGGTGGCGAATTTATTTACATTATTAGACATCACCCTGATATATTGAGTATATCACAACAGTTAGGTTTAGACTCAGTATACTAAGAAAAACAAAAACCCACCAGTTGCTGTTTATCAGGAATTAATGCCTTACAAATGGCCAGGGTCAGACCTTTGATAACTGCTAACACATACAAAAAAGCTACTCCAGACATTGCTTTGGATTTCTAGTGTATTAATATTTATTTTCCTCAGAAATAAAATAACCAGGAAAAGCTGGCTTTGGAAAGGTAACAAGTTAGCACCCTTGCTTAAAACAAGCGTGCTGCAGTATAAAAACTTTATAGGTATCAATTTAAGCAGACCTATCAATTTAAGCAGAATAACTTCTTAGTTGCCATCGTCAAAGTAGGAATACTGACATCAAGGTGCACAGTGTCAGATGAAAACTACCTTTCCTATGTTCCCAGGGTTTTTAAGACTTACCCTTCTGTGTAGTGTTTCGTGTGCCTGAGCATGTGTAATACTAACATGTATTAGCTAATGTTGTTGGAACATACCCATTTTCAATAGAACAAGAATTCAAGAGAAGAATGGGTAAAAATTAACAGCAAGCATCTTTATTGCTACAGGATCCTTCCAGACTGTATTCTTCCCTTCAAGTGCCAGCTGAACACCCCTATCCACCTTTAAGAACAACAGATTAATGAGTAATTTGACCATAATGACACTAGGCTGTCATTGTGCATTGCTCATGCACTGTTACAATCTGAAGACATCAGTGAGCTGATTCTCTGTTCTGACACCTATTGTCCTATTAGGCTATTTCCAAAAAACAGACTGGACTCTCACATGGAGTAACAGCCAGTAGCATAACGCAGAGAAAAGAGCTCCTTCTAGACATTTAACTACTTGATTACCATCAGACAAAACAGCAACACGTTCTGAGAAACACGGGCCATGCTTCTGTTATGCAAAGGTTCTGAAGACCACAGAAGCAGTAAAGCTGACAATGGCCAGGGACATCAGCATCCTTACAATTTCTGGCAACTGAATAATGGATATTTAAGCTGATGTGCTGGCTTCAGCTAGGGTAGAGCTAATTTTCTTCACAGTGGCTGGTACAGGGCTGTGTTTTGGGTTTGTGCTGACCATAGTGTTGATAATGTAGAGACATTGCTATTGCTGAGCAGAGCTTACACAGAGCCAAGGCCTTTTCTTCTTTGTGCACTTCCACACTGGCAAAGAGGCTGGAGATGCACAGGAAACTGAGAGGTGACACAGTCAAGACTGGTGACCCCAAGTAACCAAAGAGATATTCTGGACCATATAATGTCATACTCAGTGTAAAAAGCTGGAGGGAACAAGGAAGAAGGGAGGGACATTCAGAATGATGGTATTTGTCTTCCCAAGTCACTCTTACATGTGACAGGGCCCTGCTCTCTTGGGAGTGGCTGAACACCTGCCTGCCCATGGGAAGCAGTGAATTAATTCCTAGTTTTACATTGCTTGCATGCATGGCTTTCCGCTTTCTCTATTAAAGTTCTTTATCTCAACCCAAGAGTTTTCCAGCTTTTACCCTCCCAATTCTCTCCCCAGTCCCACTGATGAGGAAGTGAGCGGCTGTGTGGTAATTGGTTGCTGGCTGGGGTTAAACCACAACAGCTGATATTCATTCCCATGTAACCTTTTGTGCCTTCTTGAGCCACACAAGTTAGGAGTGCTGTTATCTGAGGTTTCCTGGTCTGACAGTGAAGTCAGGCTGGCCCAGCAGGCCAATAAGGACCTCCACAAGCCAACTTGCCCTACAGGTGCATCTCCTCACCCGCTCACAACTAGGCTCTTGACTGAGCTATCTCGGTATGGTTTGGCGAGCCAGATGAATCCCCAAACTTAGATCCAAATGGTCTATAAACACTGATCTACTGCATCCCACCATACCACAAGACAAATAGCAATAACAAATTATGTTTAAAATAGAAAAAGAAAAGCCACAGAAACCATAGTCATTACAAAAATTTCCAAACATCAGGAGGCTGGTCTCTGATTACTGTAGCATTACCACAGTGCTCATTTTGGTGCAAAAACAGCTACAAGAAGAATAAAATAAGAACAGGCACTTTAAAGTGGATATTCATTAGCATACAAATAGCAGCTCATAATCCAGGCATTCATGGAAGAGTTAAAAAACATGAAAAACATAGGTTATGATTTTCTGGCACTGGCTACATCACAAGAAATTGGAAAGTTTTCTAGGGAGTTGACCTTGTGGCGGTGACACAATGTGAGAATGGGATGGATATTGTTCAGAGTTTGAGTAATAAATTAGGTCATCGGAGACCAGTGAAAAGCTAGAGACTCAAATCCTGGAGTTCTGAGAGAGGAAAGGAAAAAAGTCACTGCTAGTGAATATGAAGGATAAAGGTTACTCTGCAGAGAATGTACAGTTGGAAATTCAGTTTAAAAACCCCACAACTTCACCACCCATTGTCATTCTTATAACCATAATAGATGTATAAACTGTTGCACAAGCTGTGTAAACCTAAAGCACAATCAATGCTCTGCCTGGTCATGTCCAGTTCCAAGCAACTTAACCATGCACCAATTTCCCCTGAGCTGTGTACAACCTCATTGAGAAGCTCCACACCACAATGCTGTACCCAACCCTGTGCGCTGAAATGCGTACAAGTATGAAAAAATCCCTTTTCCCCCTTGTCACAAAAGGCTTTCTGTGTGACTCTGGTTAGACAGAAGATGTTCTAGCACCTACATTTATAGCATCTAACATAACAGACTGAATTTAATATACTCAAACAATAAATAAGAAAGATGCAATGGACACATTAATTGCATAAAGGTAGTATTACAGCTTATGTCATGAAGCTGGTCTCCCCTGTTTACCTATACTAGCAGTTTCCAAAGCAGGGTGTTCTCATCCCGCACAGTGTGCCAGAAAATGCACTGGGATGCAGGAAAGAACTATTTTTTGTACCATTAATAAATAAAATGAATTCTCAAAAGAGTTCACTTAGTCTTTTTCTCATCCATTTTTAATTTCTATTTTGTCTATGGTTTATAATGGACAAATAGATGATATATACATTAGTAGGTGTATATAATTTATAAATACATACATATTGGAGACAGTGTTCAAAATATTTTACTGATAGGAATGTGCAGTCATTTGGAGACCACTGCCCACATACATCCTATGGACGGAGGCAGTCCTTCTCAGGGAGAAGTCAAAGAACTCACTTCTAAATTATGAGATGAACAGCTGCTAAAAGTTCCCCTAAACTTGAAATACCTGAGTAATATCAAATAGAAAAATTTGATTTAATAGCTCATCTTAACATCTTTAAATGAAACTGAAAATACAACCAAAATGAGAAATCAACAAATTATTTGGATTAATAAAATATAGATGAGAAATACTCTGTTTGGGTTCTTAAACTCAATCATCTTCCTGTGCAATCAGAAAATATCCAATTTTCCTTCTATTCATTGACTAGCAGCCCTCAAGACTTCGCAAGACATTAGTGGGCAAAAAAAAAGTTTACAGCTTTCCTAGACTTCAACTTGATTCACATTCACATATCCCTGGTCGAAAGTTCATGGTCCACCCTCTTAACAGGTTTTTATGGATATATAGAAAACTCACTGAATTTAACTGTGTACATAATGAAGATAAAGTTCATGTTCCAAAAGAAAAATCCAGGAATCCCAGTGCCTCTACGAAATAGGACACTCAGTTACAGAGATACTCAAATCTAAGAGCTAATTACAAGTGGAATGGATAGATGAACACTATACAGACTACTCAGGCACAGAGATGAGAGTTATCTGGAGCAGAATAAAAAAAACAGAACAAGCAGTAGAAAGGCTGAATGGGGAAAGACTGTGATCAACAGAGCAGTGATAGCTCCTTGCTTCCTTCTGACTGTGCTGAGCCCAGAAGGACACATTAAATACAAACCCATTTGCTAAGAAACCTACCAATGATAAATGCCATATTTTAACATGTAGAGAAAGTTTTCAGACTCTTTCTTCTGTACTTGCATAATTTAAAGGCAATTTCTTTTTTAAGCCGAAGTTGGCATATACTTGATCTTCAGTGAGGTATGTGCAAAGACATATAGTTTAGCAATAACATAGTTATTATAGCTGTACAAGGTAGTGTGTCCATAGGAATATGCAACAATGTAATCATTCAAATAAATGCACTCTTAGTTCTCTTTTTACAGTACTTCAAGTCAGATGTACATAAACTAATCTCTATAAATTAAAACCATATCCAGTAAAATAAAACATTATGCATTTTAACTTTGAGGGAAACATACTCCACGTGTTTTTGAATGGCTGCAGGTGTGGATTTTGTACCATTTCCATTTGTGGTTTTTCCTATGACTGCACATCCAAAACTGTGTTCTCTGTAACAGACAGTTTGGGGAGTACTCTGAGAGCAGATAGACTTTTGCTTCATGGTGATGGTCTGAAGTCTTTAAGGTGAGCATGGGAGCTTTGGAAACAAGTTGCTAGCAGACTTGTATGAGTTCAATCTCATTAAAATCATCTGACTGAACAATCTCTTTTCTATCAATTAGCATCTGGCCTCCACTGGAATCTGAGCTAAAGATGTCAATTTTGAATAATTATTTTAAGATTATGAAGAAAGAGCTCACAGATGCTTTAAGTTCCATGGCAGAAACCAGAAGTATTTCTTGATGACAAGTTCCGATAAATACATGGGGGAAAGAAATTATTCTTTTTGGACAGATGTGGATATTAAAACCAACAAAATCATTAAAATACAATTTTTCTTAGTAACTTGAGCACTGGAGGCCCATAATTGAAAATGCATTAAAACTCTGAGCTTGGCTCAGCCTATAGGATGGTACACTTACATTACAGGATAGAATTGTAGTGCACCAGTATCTCAGATTAGAAAAGCCTATACTATACTACCTGGACTGTAAGTAAATTAATTCATTCTGCTGTCAGGTCAGATTTATTTATAGAACAAAGGGAGACTGGAAAAAAGAAATGTCTTTTGAATTAATGGTCAATTCATGGAGGAACCAATGCTCCTCCCAAATAATTTTGCATTGGCTCTTCAGGCTAGTAGGAAATGACTTTTCCCTACTATCTCCTATACGGCATAGAATAACTTATAATAATAATCCCACCATTGTCATTATTTTAGCTACTCAGTTCACTGTTTGAGGAAAATACTTGGCCTTCATTTTGCTACAGCTATTACAATCTTGCTGCAAGAATATTTCTAGCACAGTCATCATTTGTACAGATTAAATTTCAAATTACCAGATAAAGCAGCAGATAAATCCTAATGTCCTTTTAGTATTTTTTTTCCTGAGACACATACACTGGCAGACTCACCAACTTCTTTGACTACTGTTGAAGAAAGTTTAAAAAGTTATTCTTTTAGCCAAGTTGTCCAAGAATTCTGAAGTTTTCATGTGTATATTAAAGGAAATAATATTTCATATGGCAGCAAAAAAAGCATAAACCAACAAAGCCTGACAAGGCACAAATTACAATTACTGCAAGAACAGAAGAAACAAAGCTTTTACCAAATAAGGCTACAAAGTAGCTACCAGAGACAGTAAAAGGACAAAAGTGATAATACTAAAGGAATAATAAAGTTCTTGCATCACAATTTCTTCATATTTGCAAGTTCAAGTACAAAACTTAAGGATATTTCAAAGTAACACTTCACTCTTACCCACAGAGAATATTTACTAAAAAACCCCATGAATTATCATATGCTCTTCTTGAGCTATGTAGTTATTCCAGAAATAAGCTTCTCTTCAATTAGGTTGTCTGATGGAACACAAAGTTGAAAATAAAAGCATTTGAAAAAATTAAAATAAAATCACTTCTCACTCATGTTACCAAAATAAATTTTAAAAAAATCTCTGCATGACATGTATTAACCATTATTTTAAATCCTCCACATGTTTATCTGCTATGTCTCAGACAAAACCACAGAAGAATGTTTTGCTGGGGCAGAGTTACATAGGTCAGACATGATGAGTTACCTACACAGGCTGACACCATTCACCAAATAGCAAACACCACTTCAAAACAGACAAGAAAGTGTCTCTTCCAACATGTTACCTTTCTAGCAACTCTTACTAAACCTAGTAAAACAAAAGAGTAAAATGCGATGGGTAAAAAAACTGAACAGTGTGTACCTCAACCTGCCAGAAGAGACCGCGACTGTAAATTCCAACAGATCTACACAAACACTTCCACAAGATGTTGGTCTTTTATATGCCTTCACATGTCATCAAATTAGCTTTCCAATACTATTTAAAATATGCTTTTTCACCAAAAGGATACTGGAAAATCCTCCTCAAATATCAGTCTTACAGTTCCTCTTCAGTGTAGTAGGACATGTGCAGTATGTATAAAGAGCTGACAACTTTAATACCAAATGGTAGCAAGAAAACCCCAATCACTACTCTTGGACTTTCTGTCATATGTAAACTACAGAGAAAAGCAGTTGGGTGGCTTTCCAACAGGCTGCCTTGCTTGCAGGTAATTGCAATTTTTAACCAACACTACTCTTCGATAATGCCTGAAGTGCTTGAAGAAAAAGCAATGCTACTCCTACAACACTAACAGTAATTCATGATCACATAGGTCTGAAAAAAATTCAGGAATTCTGTCAACATTCTGTAAAATAACTGCTTTAAAATTTTCACAATTCTAAATAATTATGCTTACTAAACTCTTTCCTAGATAGGAAATTCTGTTAGAATAATAATTACATAGTGGGTCTTCTTACTAAATTTCCTTTGAATAACCTATTGTTTTAAAATATATTGGTCAAAATTTCTTTCACTGCTTTCAACAGAAGACCAAATAAAATTTGAGCAAAATGCTTCTGCTGCTTGTTGGAAGTTTTGGTCTATACGTAATTGGAAACTTCTGGACAATCTCCATTATCTAAAAATATTTACACAGAGTCAACAGAGTAAAGCTGGAAAATTTTTTGGTAGAAAATTACAACAGGAAAAGCACCAAAATTCAAGAGGTAACATAATTTGAGCATTATTGTAATAAGAGTACAGAATATCCAGGTCACTATGATCCATGCTGAAAGTTTCAGAATTTGTGATTAAATATGAAGGACTAGATATATTTTTATTTAAGACACCATGTTCACCAGGAGAAGGCTTCAAGGTGACCTCACAGCAGCCTTCCAGCATCTAAAGGGGGCCTACAGGAGAGCTGGAGAGGGACTTTTTACATGGGCATGGACAGGACAAGGGGGAGTGGCTTTAAATTGAAAGAGAGTAGATTTAGACTAGACAGGAGAAGAAAATTCTTTACTGTGAGGGTGGTGAGGCCCTGGCACAGGCTGTCCAGAGAAGTTGTGGATGCCTCATCCCTGGAAATGTTTAAGGCCAGGTTGGATAGGGCTTTGGGCAACCTGGTCTAGTGGAAGGAGTCCCTGCCCATGGCTGGGAGTTGGAACTCTAAGATTTTAAAGGTCCCTTCCAACACAAACCCTTCTATAATTCTATGATTCTGTTTCCTTATTTGACACAGATACTGCCAAGTGCTCAGATACAAAAATTTTACAGAAAAATGTGCACTTTCACTGGCAAGCATGCAACTTTGACTTCTCATTTATAAGAGTTCGAATGAACCGCTTTAAATGAGATGCAGGGCTGCAAATGAACAGTGAATATGAACCTAAATATTAAATGACTGCTTCCTTTACTAAGTTCAGTCATTCCTGTTCAATGAATGAAGCACAGATCCCTTGGAAAAAATAGAAAGTAAATCTATAATTAAATAAATATACACAACAGTGGGGGGGGGGGGGCGGGGGGGG